>SSSI01002491.1:0-49039 GCA_004796505.1 Oryzaephilus surinamensis
GTAGAATCCAAAAATCAATTAAAAAATTAGATGTACTGGTGTTCCATTTAAAATAAGGAAGTAATACCTACTCACTTTCCAGTATAAACAGAAGTGACACAGCAATGAAAATATTTTAGTTGAATTAGCCCGTCTTCTAAACCCTTAAATCCAAAATATGGTAAAAATTCCTCTATTAGTTTTCAATCAAAATAATTATGGGGGAAGTTTAAATAAAATCGCCCTGTATAAATGCATATTAAAAATATACAAAAAAAAAATCAAAATAATAATTAAAAATTTCAGGTTGATTCTTGAAGTAATAAATAAATCCAAACGCAATTAATTGCGTTTATTTTAATGTATTTGAATTTAAAAATATTTACTTATATCGAATTATCGACTGCGTATGCTTGTAGCAAAATAGTTCATTTCTAAATTCGCTTTGTGAAAGACAAAGATAAAGCAAGCTTATATTACAATTTACAAAGGTAGGGGCAGATGGGAGGGACTTCACATTAAATCTCATAGAACTTCTGTGTGGCCATCTATCGCATATTTTGAAAGCACGTTTTCATTGTTATTTTTTGATTTCGTATTTGTAACTTTTTTCAAAAACGGTAAAAGCAAGAAACTCCAAATTTTCAGGATATATATAAATGGTAATTATCCAACTTTTAGCGATTTGATTTTTTCAATTTTGGTTTTTTTAAAAAAGTTACTAGCCGTTTGGCACCTTTAAAATTCGAAAATTGAAAAAATCAAAACGCTGTTACTTAGATTTTTTGGTCCAAAATATGTATTCCAAATTTCAAAGACTTATCTCAAATAATAACCGAGAAATCTTACAAATACGAAAAAATCAGGTAAAATTATCCTCTTAAATTGCGATTTCATCTTAATTTAAATACTTTTGAGAATATTAGTCTTAAATTTTTTAATAGAATAATGTTTTAAAATCTATATAAACCTAGGCAACGTTCCACTACCTACTACCTAGGTTTACGTAGGACTAGCTAGTTTTCCTAGGACTACACCTATACTATGTTTACCTATGACAAATTCCACACCTTTTCAAACAAAATATGTAGTTGCCGGGTCCTCCCCGGCTGCCTGGTTATAAATTACAAACTGATATATATGTAGGTACACTTCTACAAAGTAGGTAGGTACATATAACATTTTCATCGGTTGGCAAGCGGGAAGTCGATTTTTAATGAATTTGTTGAATAATGTCTGATGATGGCTCATTACTGTAGGTCATGCTTTTAATAATTAAGAAATAATCAAGAGGATGTTATACAAAATTACAATACATTACCTACAGAATAGATAAAAAAGTTATCAATAAATAAATAATAAATGTTGTTGATAATAGGATTAAGTTGTGTCAAATTGCGAAATAAAAATGAATTTTAGTAACTACATACATATATAATAGGTATGACTACGAGTATTAAGTTTAAGTAAGTATTATTTATTTCCGGATTCAAAAATAAACAATTTCGCAATTCGCATTAGGTACTGATATACGTATTTATATAAAATTCCCAAGATTTATCGAACAATCAAATGAAATATAATAGAATCAAATAAAAATATTTTTTTACATTAAGATTAAGATTTGGATTCAGTGGTTGTTATTTTATACATAAAAACATTATTTATTTAATAAAATTAAAATGGTTAAATGGTATAATTTTTTGTGTACCTATACAAACAGACAAACTGTGTGTAATAAATTTAAAAATTATATCATATTAATCTATCTAATTGCATTTAAATGCATTTTAAATATACCTTTTTCACTGACAGATTCCATCAAAGTCTGAACAAATGGCTTCCCTAATGTCATTCAATAATATAGCATAAAATTCAATATGTTGGGTTTTCTCTTTATATAGAGAGTACGCATAATATAGCAAGAACCCTCACTTACTACTTACATATCGTGACACAACAAGTTTCGCCCGTTCAGTACGTGTTTTGTGTGTGCCTCAAGGGTGGCACACAAGTTATCACATCACCGTCATTATATGATTCATCTCTGGATAACCACTCAGGACTGCAATGATGGCAATTTCTTTCATTGTCTTACCCAATAAACTAAGGCAAAAGGGTGAACAAAAGTGCATAATACACAGAAGTACAGAACAATGTAAATACTAAATACGAATGTGCAATTGAAAAAGGCGAGTTAAGGTTCGTGTGTTGGGCCAGCATTGAAATCTCTTCAAGAAAATTATAATTAGTCTCAACAGGACTAAGTAAATAGGGGGAACCATGATTAGTTGAAGAACTAATTACGATTCAGTACCTATAACTCAGGTAGTTCTGGACAAGTTTTTATTTAATTAATTTATAGTGAAAGTATTTTGTAAAACTATTTCATACATTTGTAAAAAATAATTCTCTTACCTGTAAGTAAAAAAATCGATTTATTGTGTTCTAATCAATGGAAAACAATTAGTTATTAACAATTTTATGATATACTACTTTTGAACAATGAAACAATATAAAATATAATAAATTATTCAGTGAATTACTTTTATATGTCACGTTTTTGATTGTTGTACACAATTTTACAGTTCGTGTTCATATATAAAATATTAGATTTAAAAGAAAAGTATGAAATATAAATAGAAATTACATTGTTATTATTAATTCAACGAGAGAAAACATTGTAACTGTACAACATATATATAGACAGATGAAACAATTTTTGCTCAAAATTGAACTCATTTTTCTATACATGTTATTGAATCGTACCTACAGCACTAATTTCTATGCACCCCTTTTATTTCATTTTAATCTTAACTAATCTGTATTTGAATTAGAGGGGAAATAGACCGCAGTATAGGGCACGATAAGGAGAATATTTATAAGCTAGTGAATGAGCAATACAATTGTAATAATAGGAGAGATCGCCATTTATATTATATTTCACTACAAATGATATTTCAATAAACTATAAATTCAACTATGCCGAAAATTACTTCTCAAATTATTATCTGCAGATAATATTAAATTTATTATTGTACTTATAATTTACGATGACATTAACAAACACTATGATGGTTAGTTATATGAATAGAATGTCATGATTCATTTGAGATTATACATATGATTTGTTAACAGTAAAATATACCATTATGTTGGTGGTTACACGTAAAGTAGTCCTATGAGATTCACGTGGGCGGTTTTTTGCAAATGTTTTATTATAAAGGCGCGCTTTCAGCGTTTTGGTGGCAAACAATTCTGACGCCATAAATTTGTTGTAAATATATAATATGTTTTAATATATTCCTGTATTCCAGTGATGAACTATGAAGGTGTTAATATATCGTCAAATAATCATAAATAATGCAACAAGGATATGATTTATATATATATATACTTATAAAGTTGCCCCAAAGTGGTTAAGTACTTTTCAGCCACATTTATTTACTTACTGCTAAATGAATTAGAACTAATTTTAATTAATAATTAATTTCAGGTAGGTATAATTAAATTTATGAATTCATCATGCAGTTACGAGTACTTAAATGAGAAATTAATTTCCGGTAAATTTAAACGTATATTATACGTATACCTCCTATTAGTTACAAACGGAAAATAAAAATACATTGGCAGAAAAAGTTATCGTAAATGACTTAATTTTGCCAAATCAAATTAAGTCGCGCAAGTATGTAGCTGTACTAAAGTCATTTTTAAATTGTTCTTTGGAAAGGATGCAGAAAAAACTCATGCCATATAGACGACGTGTAAAAGAGAACAACAACGTAACCGTTATATTAATTTCTAAAAAAGGCAATTTATGATTTTCCACGGTACACACAGTGGAAGTGAATATTCTGCTATCAGGTCAGGTTCCAGTCATTGAACAAATTCTTTTTGTTTCTGTTTACTTTTCGCTTTAAATGACTGTTACGCATTATAAGCTTTAATCTAACAAATCATCACAGTCTTTGCTACGTGTTTGTTCAGCTGATTGTTACTCTAATATCATTAGAATAAATAATTTAATTTGCAAAAATTTGTAATTAACATTCTTCGTACCGTAAAATTATAAAATTCTTATGCATCTATACGTACCTCTTTGTATTAATAAACTTTTTTATTAAATGTGAGTTAATTATGCCAATGACGGTTATTACAAGCTATGTTGTATAAAATGAATGTTGGTTGTAATTTTTTAAACAAATAATTGCAACCAATATTAATTAACTACTTATACTTACATAAAGTAGATATAGAAAATTAAATATTATTGTATTTTTCAATTAATTGGTGGAGGTTTTGTATTATAACTTTTATTGCATAATGGAAAAACTTACCATAAAAGTACAATCACATCTAATTGTTGCAATACAATTAAAATTATTTGTAAGTTTCTATATAATGGTCGATTAAAGACAACAAAAGTATTACATAAAGCTTTTATTATTGTTGTTATTATTAATTTCTTTTTACACACAGTGTATAGTTGTAGTTAATTCTAATAACACAATACTATATCGATATAAAAATCTTATTTTTGTTGGGTTTGTTGTGTTGATGCCTTTTTAAAATGATTCTTACTGCCCAAATGTGTCTTGAATTGTGCCTCAGAATTTAGTGTTAAATTACATATTTGACAGTAATATTTACCAGATGGTGTACGATAAACCGACAAAGAATTTTTGTCCATCTTTTGTACATTCACAGTATTTGATAAAAAATTATCTTCACAATTGCTACCTAAAAAACATTTAAAATAAATAAACAATTCATCAACCTTAAAATTATATTTAAATTGAGAAACATAATTTTAAGAAAGAAAATTGTTGATTAAATTACAAAATTAAACCACATGCCTTCAGTATTGTTTGTGTCTATCTGTACAGGCAAACCTAATTGTTTCAATTTCTTTTGATGTTTTTGCCCTTTGAAATGCATTTCAAGTTGTTGCTGGCAAGTTGCACTTATTTTACATACATCACAATGAAATTTAGAATATGTTACAGCTGATGATGTGCTCGGTTGAATTTCCACAGGTTGTTCAATAATTTTTTTTCGAAAATCCATTCCAAACGTATCTTCTCCGTTTGTAAGAGCTTTTTTGTTAAACCTATTAGTTGAATTAAATGTTTATTGATTCTCAGGGTAAGGTATTTGCTTGAACTTACTGCAGTCGGACCCATTTTCCGTTACAGTCATAATAACCACTTCCAGCTGGTGCTTTGTAACCCATGAGTGCCCTGCAAACGAATCGTTGTGGTTCATTACACAAATATTTAAAAACAAAAAACGTACTTTTGGTGGTTTCTCCCCATATAATGTGATTCAGCATGTAATTTTCCAGTCAATGGTAAATCACAAACGTTACAATGAAAGTATCGAGGGTCGTTGTCATCCTAGAATTCTGCAATTAAGAAAAAAAAAATACTAAAAAAACTAAATTTCAACATACTTCTGATGATTTCTTTGAAGGCATAACTTTAGCCCGTTTATGTAAAGGCTCACCAGTTCTTTCTGAATAATCGATTAAGTATTTTCTAATTTTCTTTTCGTGATTTTTCGATTTGTAATGTAATTTGGCCATAATATTACTGCTTAATTGACAAGCACACAATTTACAGTATAATGGTTGAAATAGTGCTATTAGTTCTTTTGGTAAAGTGGGATCGTCGCAATCAGGAACTGTTTCTTTAACTGAAAACACCCAAATTTATTGCTTAACTAGTGCATGTCTTTGATAATAGAAGTAACGGAATTGTATTTATTCCTAGTTGACTTACAAATGTCCTTCTTTAAATTTTTAGGCTTCTCCTTATAATTTTCTAGTGTACTATATATTTGTTGAGTTATAGGTTCGGATACATTCAAAGAACTATCATAAGTCGTCGGATAGCCAGCATAATAACAATTTGCTTGAGGCCATTGTCCCATGAATGAATTTGAGTTGTAATTGTAATAAGAGTTAGCGAGAACAGTTTGATATTCGTATGGTGAGGTTTGAGAAGTGTTTGAATCATTTGCAATTTCCTCTGACTTTCTTTTGGGAATTGTAAAGTTAGTTTCAAGTTTAGTTTCTAAGCAAAAATATAACAAGTTATTCAAATAAAAAAATTCCTATTTTGTCTGGTAAAGTTGTATACCTGGTTTATATTCTCCATCCTCAATATTTTGCATATTTTACAGATGCCTTGTAATAGTCTAAAATTAATAAAACATTCACAAATTTTTCAACCAAGGAAAAGTAAACATGTCAAAAAAAATCACTTGTCAAAATACTTTTAAACTCTTTATTAAATAGAATTCTACAACGCATCATAAGTACTTGTTTATACTTTGAATAGGTGGCGACTATTAAGCGAGCTTTAAACTTTAAAGCTCTGCAAGAGATTTTATGTAATCTAAAATAGACTCCAATTATAAATTACATATGTACATATTTTTCCAAATTTATAATACCGTGAATAACATTCTCTTTTCCTGGATTCCTCCTTTGTGCTTCTAAAATTGATTCTCCGAATTTTTCCGTATTCTCTGTAAAATAATGAGCTTTAGCCAGAAGTAACCAGGATTTTAAGGAATTCTCGTTTAATTTTAATGCCCATTTTAAATCTTCAATAGCTTTATCATAAAATTTAAGTCGAATATATGTTAATGCTCTATTATTATATAAAGAAGTATTATCTCGAATTTGTTCAATAGCCTAAAATATGTACATAAGAATAAATAAAGTCATGAGCGTTTAATGGATTTAATTTTAAAAACTTTATTGTAACAAGATAATGCTTTTTCATATTCGCCACGTTGGAAAGCTAATGTAGCACGTTTTTTAAATGTTTCCATTCTCTCAGACCTAATTAACTTATCCTGATATCTTTGCTCAGCATCTTTAGATACTTCAGCCATAAATGCTTCTATTAACGACCATATTCAATATAATATAAATAAAATCACTTGAATCAAATGAGTTCCTGTAAAAAATTACCTCGTGATTTTGTTTCCTCATCTCGATTCTCCAAAGCTTTCCGATTAATTAAAGTTTTGTTTGAACTGATCTTAAGAACGACGTTCTCCTCATCTACGTTTTCTAATTGTACTGCTTTGGTTTCACCTAAATACTTTTTTGCCTCTATACCGCCAATTTCTTGTAAATTCTTATCATTAGAGCTCAATTTATTTATAATATTAGTGACTTCGTTCACTTTAAACATGAAATTGTTGAATTCTTCATCAATTCGTTCATTTTTTTTGAAATCCATGTTTGTTTCTTTATTGACATAACAAATATGATGTTTCTATGGTGATAAAAATATGATGAAATTGACCATGACCTACCTTTAATTCTGTGTACTAGACCAAAAAAATTAAAATATTGTCCAGACACTCTAGATATAAAAATTTTAAAAATAAATCATTTTTATACAATTTCTAGTAAATTATCACTTGGTTATGTTATTTCTTAGAAATAATACATATATTGTAACGTATTAGTAAAATTTGGCTAATATTTCAGCATTATGTAATTTGATCTTTTTAAAATAATTTAAAAATTGCGACAGAAAAACATATGATACCCACCCTGTATTATGTTATTATAATTAATAGATAATTAAAAATTTACTAAAATGATTTAAAACTTTTTTTAACTCATAATTCAGATTCTATGAAAATATAATTATTATATGTATATATTTTTCATATTCTATTGTTGTAAAATTAAAACAGTTTACAATATTCATACAATGTTTAAATATTTACATACTGTATACTGTTTATTTGTGTAGGAATAAGTGATTGTACGACGATTGCTAGCACTGTAAAAGTATAAAATATATTTTTTTTATATTCAGCAAAGATTTGACACCATCTAGAAAGGACATTCACTCTGCATAAATGAAGTTTATGATTAAAATTTTGCGTATTCGATCACATTTTAAATATTGTGTTAAATAATCTAATTTACCATAGTTTAATTATAAAAATTTTCCAATTTATCATACATTGTAATTTAAAAACAAAAAGTTTCCAAAAATTTGTAAGAAATAACAAGTAGACATGCATATTTTGTTATTGTTTATATTGAAATAAGTTTATATTATCATATAAAAATAAAAGTTGTTAAAACGAGGTCACATTAAAAATTGAATCGATTTGTATTGTAATAATACGTATATTTTTGACTATTTTTCTTTATTAACTTGGTATAAATCATTTTTTCGCTCTTGAAAATAATTTAATCGTAAGTAATACTTTTTTCTTAAAACAACAACAAGAATAATAGATTTCTTTATCGCATACCTTTAAAATGTTACAAATAAGCATAATTTAATCAATATCTAAGTATAAACACGATATTTATGTTATTTATTTCCAAAATAAAACATTTTTTGAAAATTACTAACATGTAAACTATTGAAATATCATTTCAATGATGCATAATACAATAAAGTGCTATTTTAAACCAGTCTCCATCTAATTCTAAAGTGGTATAAATATTACGCAAATTACAATATAAATAAAAATTCTGCGAATTTATTACGATAAAAATTACCTATTTAGAAAGAAATGCACAATACCCTATAATAAATTATGCATTACTTTTTCCAGTGTATTTGTATTATTATACATTTCCGCATCATAAAATATTCGTAAAATTTTAAATATGTACCATGATCTATACTAACAAATACCATATTAAACCATTTAATAAAAAATTAAAACAATAATTTTTCAACTCATCATTGACGTACAAAAATTCGACTGCACACAAACATAAAGAATTAATTTTCATATTGTAACTATGGGTGTAAAGACACAAAAAGGTCAAAAACCTATTGGTATGTTATATGTATAATATACAGACGACAAAATGTTAAATAGATGTTGGAGAACTTTAAAAAATGCATTCATTTTTGTTGCCTCCCGCATATTTTATGAAGATTCGACAGCTCGTCTAATTTGAACTTTGTGGTTAAAAAAGGTCCGATTATTATAATTTCATTTAAAATACAATCGACGGAATATTTATTGGCCATATTTACATTCTTAAATCTATGTGGTCTCGTCTTTAATATACACGACATAAAATATTAATTGCTAATAGTATAATCCAAATTGGTTCTTGGTACAAAGATTTGCTAGAAGCTAATATATGTATATTTAATATGCCATGATATAAAGTTCTGCGAAGTTAAATTTCCTGAAAATGATTTACTTATTTTTTTTTCAACTCATTTACTACGTATTTTCTATATTGTTTACTAGCATATTGTTTATACTTAAAAAAGAATATTTTTACCCTGTAATAGTCGCATGTCTTAATGCGTGTTTACATAACATCATTTAAGAATAAATTATATTTATGTATTATAGTAAGACGTAAGTGGGGTCCAAGGATGAAAATGATTACTCTTTAATATGGGAGAGCGCCTATAAAATGAAAAATGTATAAGTAAGGCAGATGATTTTAATATTTATAAAAATGTCTAGACACCTTAATGTTATTAAGAACCCTTTGCTTTCGAATTTATTTAAATATTTGTAACGTATATTGTTATACACTACTACATATTATAAAAATGATTTAATATTAAATAAAAAAAATAACATCATTGTAGTATTTACCTATTTTCATAAATAAATCAAATAAACACAATTTTCATAACGGAGAGTGACAAATAAACATTGTCTTGAAAATTTATGTTCATGAATAATCAAATACTTTTTCAAATTGTTAAATGACGTCAATTGGCGATGTTGAAGTTAATAATTAGAAATAATATTGAAGCCTCAGATTTGGATATATATTTTTTTTTGGAAAAGTTACTAATTGGATTGACCATAAAATGCAACTGTTTGTGGAACTAAATACATAAAATTCGACATAAATTGATGGGCACATTAAGTTTGGTACATTTTTTATTTAAATGATTTGTCATTTGTTCAAATTGTACGTACGCGTGTAAAATAGCCGAAATGGTCGAATATAAATTCAAATTGATTATGTGGTGTCATTAATAGAAGTGCTGGCTATGCTTAAAATAATTTTTTAACCAATTTGTATAGACAATTTCATTTTACTAATAAGTGTTGCAAGTGTTGGTTGCAATCGTTAAAATGAAAATCATTTACTTAGAAATTAGATTTATTCAAATACTCTATTTGTCCGCCAAATTTAGATGCCGGCGTATTTCAATTCAAATACATACATCATCTCATCTAGTACACGATATGGTAATGTGATTTATTCCAACTCTTGAAGGTATATAAGAATGATGCTGTTTTTAAAATACTATCAGAAATTTTATAAAAGAGCACGAGTGTTGAAGTGTAACAATATATAACAAAACAAGAGGACGAAGAATTGCGTGTTTCTTTTTTTATAGTGTTTACAACAAAGTGTAAAAAGTATTAAATTTAATAAAATTTGCTGCAAGGTATGTTTTTCATCTAATATTTAAGGACAATTCTATTTTTATAATGTAATAAAAGTTTGTTTTTTGTAAAAATGCAAGAAAACAGTTTGTTGCATAACGTGATGAAGAATTATCTAGTTTGGGATTATTTGTGGCGCATTTGTAGATGTCGCTAGTAAATTTTTCCAATTTGGAAAATTCATTTCCCAATTGCAAAGTCAATAATTTATTTCATACATTATATGACAAGGTGAATAACATATAATCATACCAAGCGATTTATTAATTATTGCAATTCGATGCATGGGTGGTGTAAAATTACATTAGATTTCCTGCATTTTTGCTGTGAATGGTAAAATATGGCTCCACCGAATCTGGCCATTGCATTTATTATAATTCAAACTATTTTTACACAAATTATTAGCTGTTCACACATACGGAAAAAAAGTGTGTACGGCTATAATATTTCACCTGCTGTCGCAAATTTTTTGCATGTATTTGCTGAAAACACTCCAGACGCTATGTCGTCTAGCCACTTTAAATAAAAATACAATGAACGTGTGTATGTGTATGTGTATGTGTTAAAACAGGCAACAACATTTCCTATTACCCTTTCCTTGTCCAACTTATAGCTGGTATGATTCTAATAATAAGCCGCCTTAGTCTTTCTTAGTTTAAATTGCACCACAGATGGGAACAGATCTGCTATAAGAAATTGAGAAAAATTATTCTATACACCATTTATATCAAATTTGTTAGACTTGTCGAAAATTTTCAACCACGTAATAATCAGTCAAAATTTATTTCATTTTTCAGTTGTGAAAAACGCGCTTCCGGTCAAGTGTTGTAATTTGAGAAAGTGCTAAAGACATTTCGAACTTGCGACTTGATTGGAAACTTTTCGAAAAAGCAAAAGAAAACTATCCAAAAATGAGGACTATCATTTTCGTACTTTTGATATCCGCTTTTGTAAATTCAGCACCTAGTCATAGTGTAAATAAAAAGAATTCGAACCATATTCACAACGTTAATGAAAATAGTGATTTGAGTCGAAATATGCAAACTGGAACATTGGATGCAGATGTGGAGAAATCACTAGAGCAATTTTTGAACAATTATTACAACAAGTTTCTGAAAAATCAGATCGACAAGGAATTACTGGAGATACTTGATGGTGGCGATGGTGATGAGAGGAAAAATATGGAAGGAAAATCGAAAACGGAGAATATTTACGATCAAATGCAAGGCGATCAACCAGTACCAGAAAATGTGATGCCATTTGAGAATCGACAATTTTTTGGCAATTTAACGAATCCAGAAAATAAACGCAAAAATATCAGTAATACACAATACTTGGATACAATGAGAGATAGGTGAGTAAAAAAATTATTTTTAACTATTTGAAACTTATGTTGCTACGTATATAATTTCGAATGACGTTGATCAATATGAGAAATTTTAGTATATTATATACTAAAATTTAATATGTATTGGAATTATTTTAATAGTAACAAAAATTTGTGCAATTTTCAAACGAATTCAATAACCCCAGATTTTGGCACACAAAATATTTCTTTTATAATCAAAATTAACAACATAAAACAGTTGAATTGTTTTCTATAATTAATTGTTGAATTTTATTTTCAAGATTCCGAGATAGCGGATTGGAAGAAAGGTAATTTAACGTTTGTGCTTGAAAAACTGTTTAAAAAATGCATGCATTTTCTGATTATCAAATGCATTTCGTTTCTAATTTGTAAACATAAATATCAAATTTTGCCTGACTAAAAAAAAACGAATCATGCATAAATATTATTGAATTCACAGCATGTGTCGAACTACGCTGAATTTTTTTCTTTTATTCTAAAACGTAAAATATTTCATTCATGTGATAAATGTCAGTGATCTTATCTTAATTCTTAACACCTGTTAAAGAATAATTTCATTAGGTGATTCAACTCTATTCATTATTATTGAATATTTATCGCCTATACGTAATTTACTAAAAAATGACTGTTAGAAAATTGTACAGTTTTTTCTTAAAAAAAAAACAGAAAACAAATTCCTCAATACATAAAACTAAAAAGCACTGAAATGATTGTGTAGGAATCGTACTTGTACTTTAAATTAGAACAAGATCATATGATAAAGCTGCCCCACAAAATTACTGATTGCATTATAATAATAGTTTAATTTAAAATTCTGTATGTGCCGTCCTTATTACAATAAATACATACACACTAAACCGTCTGGCCTCTGTCTACACTTTTTTATATCATTATTTTTATCGCATTCCTAGACTAGACAGTAATATAAACTTGCCGGTAAGATTACGTAACACTCATCTGTCACTTGTTACTAGTAAGTTGTAAACTACTACTACTGTACTACTTCAACATTTATCATTACACCAAGTCTGCCGCCATCGTCGTCTCGTCTCAATGCTTTTTAACCCATCTTTCACATATATTATACCATTATAATACCATATAAACTGTACAATTTATTTGTACATTATATGTATATCAGGACACTATCGCTGTTGTTTTGCTAATTATGCATTTTTTTGCGAGTCTCGTAATTTGTCTAGACGATAATTGTGAATGTAATGTACCTCCTATATGTATAATAGTATAATATAATTACAAAAGATGCATGATGCTTGATATGAATACAATATTCATTATTACAAGAATTTATTCACCTTCAGTGAATATGAGGAAGTGTTACAGACGGTTATATACACGCAATTATTCTAATTACTTGGTTGATAATTATGAAATAAACATGTACATTATATATTTGTTGGGAAATTTGAAAAATTCTCTATATGAAATTTTGTTATAATTTTTCATGTTTTGTAATGGTTTTGCAGTACAAATTATGTGAATTTCTAAAGAATTTCAAGCAAAGTCAATAAAAGGTATAGCGGCACCTATAATTTTCAAACTTCCGTTCTGAATTTAGTAGTAGCAATAAAAAATGCATTTTCCTAGCTATAATATTTTCCATTCGTAATGCATATGTACAAGTATGTGTGCACATTATTACACACTAAAGATCCAATCTATACAGCAATATTCACATGCACCAAGTAGGACATAATAAAATATTCTATATAAGAAAAAACTCATTAATGCATAAAGCAATAAAAAGAGAGCTGAAAGTGCTACATACACAATATACACAGGTACTCATTTACTTACTTGCCTTGTCTTAGAAATGCATTTCATAACACAATTAAAATACTCTTATACTACGTGTATACATAAATGGATATACGTAATGAATATTTGATTGATGACAAAGTTGTGAAGAAAATTATTATATAGTAGAAATATATATGGAAGAAATGAAGTGTATTTCTTACATGTATGTAAAATAGGATGTACGAGTACATAATTACATACACACAGGTCATCTATGACATTACTGTGTAAGGTCATTACACTTTAGCTAGTCTAGACGAAGATAATAAAAAAAAGCTGTATGCAGTTGTTTAATTTATAACTAATAAGCGATTAGTAATAAAATAGGAAAAGAACTTGTCTCTAAATGCGGAAGTTTGAAGGTAGACGTTGTTGAATGTAATCAAGAAGAGCAATCAAAATACCAGATTTCTTTTTACTGTTATTTTCGTATATGCATTCAGTTGTCCACATATAAGGGAATCTTGTTTCCTTTTTCATACATGCTTTGATAAAAATTATATGTATGCTCGATAGAAATATTTTTATTTCTTTATTTGGTGTGTTTTTCAAAGTTACTGACATATTTAATAAAAAAATAAATAAATTTGTATGAATACAGTCAAAAGTCTTTTGAGTTTTTTGACACAAATTGCGCACCTTCAAGCTTCAGAAGTTGGTTAATTCAATGATTCATAAAATGGATAAATTACCTTCTTTTCTGTTGAAAACAAATACTCCTAAATTCTTTGAAACATTTGCCTAAAATATTAATAATTTATTTTCTTTATTAATAGACATTAAGTCACAGAGCCAAAATGAGTCAAAAAAAAACAAGTTTTGTATTAAATTGAAATTGATATTATCTATGATGATTAAATTTTATTTTGCTAGTACACCAGGTGTTGAAAATTTATTTTTTGTTTCATCATAAGACATTCTACACATAAATAATGAGAAAGATAGTCTCTAGTTAGTATATATTTTAATATACATATATAAAAGTTTAAAATGCAGACTGTACTAGACCTAGACATTAGAATAAGAAAGTAAGCAACTATATTATAGTAACTAGTAAGGTGTGCAAACCTATTATAGATATACAGAAAACAAGTCTGGACTGCATACTTGTTAGTCTAGATTGCATTAAAAAAATGAATTTGTAATTAACTATTACTAGTCTGTGTGTATGTGCATTAAATATACAAACATATTTTCTATCATTTAATGTATTTAAAATCATTTACAGAACGAGAGAATATTGGATACAAAAACTAAAAGAAAACGTTTTACGAGCAACTGGTCGATCAAATTTAACAGCAAACATAAAACCAATTGAAAATATTCGAATTCCAACATCGAACATAAGTGACATTATTAAAGACGTTTTAAATAATTCTAATATCATACACGATGACCAAATTACAGAAAAAATCCGGAGCTTTTATCCATTATGTGAGTTATAGAAATGAAGAAATGCCAATAAAATATTAATTAATTTGTTAATTAGGTGAAATACCTTCAAATGCTGAACAGGACATGTGGAAGGATGAAAACACAATGAATTTATATTTTAATTTTGACTATTTATCTGATGAGAAAAACGTTAATATTGCAACTGCCACTTTAAGACTATACAGACTACCGGAAAATGCAACAAAACTCACAATACGACCGGGCGATTGTGATTTTAATAGCACGGAAGAAGAGAAATTAATTCGTGTTTCAATTTACTGGTACACAAAATCACGTAAGCGACGAGGTTTGTAATTTTCGTGTCCACAATTTTAATTACGTTTTTGATTTTTTTCATTTTACAGTAAAACGCCGTTTGTCTGACAGTAAAGTCATATCGGAAAGTTCCAAATGGGTGGAATTGTCCGTGAAACCAGCAACAAAGGCATGGAGCAAGGGTCGCAACTTGGGCCTTGGAGTTTTGGTTGAAGATCAAGAAGGAAATGCCCTCAAAGCTGATAAATACTTTAAAGGACCTTCTTGCATGGTCGGAACTTGTGAGTTTGTATTAACATTATTAACTTGAATGCGATTTGCTGTGCAAATAACAAAAGGAAAATTAGTATTTTCCGATAACATGATTAATATGTTAGTTTGACTTGCATTTTTATTAACCGATACGTGTGCAATTAACAAAAACGTTCATAAACATTTTTAATTGCAGCAACTCCCAAGCCAATCCCAACCATCATCATCGATGCAGTTAGGAAGACAAATGAACTTAACCGAATTCATGGCGTACATGGAAGAAATGCAACGTCAGCCGTTTATAGTGACGTATTATTGTTCCCAATAATTGATGTATGCACATTAGAATTTCCAGCAAATTATACACATCCCCCACACTTGTCGAATTTACGAATAAATGCATGCAATTTGAAAAAAATGCACGATCAAGCACAGAAATTGGTTGAAAAAGAGCGTCTCGAACGTTTGGTTACATTGCCAGAAATATTCGCTCCAAGACATATCCGACATCAACGACAACATAATAAAATTTCACCGGAAAGTGTTGGAATTGTTGATTCTCGTGTAATATTTACTAAAAAACAGTTAGAGAATTATTTCAATTCAACAATTATTGATAGATAATTCGTAATTTAAATTTTAATTATTAATTAATATGTATGTAATTTTATTTCTTTATTGTAGAAAAGAAGACTGTGTTTTAGATTATATTGTAATAGTAATTTAAGTGTATTCCATCTTAACATTTCTTTAATTAATAAGCACCAAAACTATATTAATATATATGTATGTAAATGTAGGTACTTATGTACTCAAAAGAATGTTTCATTTATGTATGTTTATTATCTTTAATTATTGTAAAATGTAAATAGTCGTATAGCTGTTAATTGACATTAAAAATATATTGCTATAATTATTTTATTATAAAAGTAAATTTATATTAATAAATTAATTATTTTCTGTATAAATCTAATACTCATATTTTTCAATTCTTGTTTTGATTTATTTTTTTTAATTATGATTACTTCTAAGATAACCCAATTATTGTACTTAACTAAATTGTAAATATTATTTGTATTTATTTTAAATAAATAAAATTGTTCTTTTGTAAATGATTTTATTTTATTTTACGCTGGAAGTGGTAAAGTAAGTGTCATCTTCATGTTTGTTGTAAAATTAATAAAATGTCCCAATTATTATTTTGTAGTGTTCTATACTACATAATTGTTTAAATCAATTTTTGAATATAAATATTATTTTTATATGGTAAATAGACAGTATGAAATACTAAAAAGCTTTATTTTGTAATTTCTAAATATATTATATTTATAAACATTTTATTTCTATTAATTTTTGACACCGAATTGCAATAAGAGTCAATTTCATTTCTACGTGCACACCATATATTCAACATTTTAGATCACTTTCTCCTTATATTGGTTTATATTTTTGGATAAAGAAGAGTTCTAGTGAATTTGAAAAAAATAATTTAAAAGGATAATTCGAGCAGACCTTTTCATATTTACCTATAGGATTTCTCGGTTATTATTTGAGATAAAACTTTAAAAATCTCTAAAATTTTATAAAATCTATTTTTTTAGTCTTTACAAGTTAATTTATTTCACCCGCAGAGGTCCACATATTCAAAATATTTATCCAAGAAGTAAGGGTCGTATTTTATCCTTTCAAATCGAATGAAAAATTGAAATGAAATGTAATTAAACTATAATTAATTAAAATTTTGTTAGAAAATTCACTAAATCAAAGATGTCCGGTTTGTGTGATTCATTTTTAAAAATTTTTAAGGAAACAAGTTTTTTTGGGGAACTATACATTCTTCATTTATTATTTTCTTATTTAGTATAATGGTTATCTAGTGGACGCGTTTAGAAAAACATATATGTACTATTTAATTTAATTAATACATTTTATACGATTAATCTGAATTAAAAGTACTACATAAATTCATTATTTATTCCATAATAATTTTATAGCATTTGCAAAATATTTACTTCTACATTAAAATTTTTTATGACTAGCAATATAGTATTTTGAAATTAGTGCATTATTAAATAAAACGTACTACGTAGTACACTTAAAATTTAATGCATCCACCAAATAAAATTTTTATCTTAATTGTCAATTGATGGAATTATATGTATACTTACTATGTATGTATATAACCAAACTGATAGTGGTTTAATTTATAAATGCACACCAGGATATTACATACATATATGTACACCTTGTTGTAACACTTTGGGGTAAGTTAAACTTTAAAAACTTTATTTTTTATTAAATTAAATAAAATATATGTACCTAAGTATATTTATTGTACCAATTTATTGTACCTATAAAAAATTTCAAAAACATCATTACCTGCTAAGTCGTGTGTCGTGTCCGCTCAAAACTTATCAGATAATTTTAATTTTTTGTTTCATTAAAAAGACACTGAAGAAGTAATATGTATAATTTGCAGACTTTTTATTTATTTTTTAATACTTACATTGTTCCTAAAATACTTAGTTACTCACATTTGTTTTTAAGAAAATTACGTAGATCGAAAATTTTTAATATTTCTGCATTCGTAATAGAAATGCACGGGTAAAATATATAATCAGTAAATGTATTTTATATCATATGCGTTTATAACTTTATAACTACGAGTATATATGTACCTAGGTACTTATCTTTTTAACGTCCAACTTCCATTCTTTCTGAATTTTATTCGTAATTTTTTATTATTTTAGTTTGCTCGAGAAAAAAGCTAATTTTTTGGTTTAAATTTTAAAATAATATTGTTCAATAGAAAAAGAAATGATTAAAAGCAGAGTCCCAGGAAAGGCTTTCAAAAAATTTATATTGAAACATATATCTGTTCTCTGTGTATTTATTATTTTTACTACACATTTTATTTGGGCCACAGTTTATTACATAGAAAACAGAGGTAAAATTGACAAACAATAAAAACAATGATTAGAATAAAGCATAATAAATCTCTAACTTTTAGAAGTCAATCAAAAAATTAGCGATAGCTTATCTTCGGGATATGGATTGTTATTGATTATATATTTTGTATATGTGTTTGGAGTTTTTTATGTTTTCGTTTTAAAACCACATATATTTCCAAGTATTTGCAAACGTATAAACATATTAAAAGAAACATTAAAGTAAGTACTTACCAAACATAGCGAATAACAATTCTCACCTCTTCAAATAATTTTTTCAGACTAAAGTACGCTTCTGCCATTCTCAGTGGATTAATTTTAACGTGTTGCATAACATTTACAATATATGATAGCAGAAATGAAGTTGAACGTTTGATAGCAATTGCTGGTTTAATTTTATTTATTGTCGTTGGTTTTGCAGTTTCAAATAATAAAGCAAAAGTAAAAGTTATATACCTACTAGATATAGTATAACATTTCCTCACATTAACAGATCGTTTTTAGATACAATGGAACACAATTATTTGGGGTGTTACTCTACAATTTTTATTTGGAATAATAACGATTCGATGGGACGTAGGAAGTAAAATATTTGATGTATTAGGAGACAAAGTAAATACATTTTTAAGTTATACTGATGCGGGGACATCTTTTGTTTACGGAAACTTTTTAGTACATGAAATACATGCTCTTGCTTTCTCGGTTAGTAAATAGTAATTCAGTAACTCACAGTCAGAAACTGCTTTTATTTGTTATAGAGTTTGCCTGTTGTTTTTTTTCTGGGATTCATGATTAACGTTTTATACCACTATGAAATTATGCAAAAATTTGTTTCAACTTTAGGTGGATTTTTACATTGGGTCATGGGCACATCAGTTTGTGAAAGTTTCATCAGTGCAGGAAATATATTTTTAGGACAGGTTATACCTACTTACAGACTTACTTAAATGTGGTAAAAAAATTTACTATGTATAAATCTCTTTGTTTAGGTTGAAACACCTCTGTTGATAAAACCTTACCTAAATGATTTAACAGATTCTGAAATTCATTCTATATTAACAGCAGGCTTAGCAACAGTATCCGGTAATGTGAATTATTAACGATACTTAAAAATTTCTTTTGGGTTTTTATTTTCAAAATTTAGGAGGTAATTTTGCTGCCTATATTGCCTTTGGAGCAAATTCCTCAGATTTAATAACATCTTCTGTAATGTCTGCTCCGGCATCATTGTGCTACAGTAAATTAATATATCCAGAAACAGATGAAGTCAAAATAACCAAGAAGAACGTTAATAACATTAAATGGTAAATGATTTAAAATATTTTTTCAAGTACAAATTTGAGGGTTTTTTTACAATTCATCAGTGACGATGAAAATGGATCTTTACTAAGTGCAGCCTGTAAGGGGGCTACTGACTCTTTCTACATTATATCGGGAATCATTGCTAATTTAATAGCGTTCATCTCATTTATGTATTTTATTAATGGTGTGCTAACATGGTACGGACAACTAGTGGGTAAATTATTATCAATAACATTTCTATGTTTATATGTCATAGAAATGCCCTGAAATATTTTATAGGATTTGTGGATTCTAAGGATCATTGGACAATAAATTTAATTTTAGCAAAAATATTTACACCTATTAGCTATCTTATGGGTGTACCATGGGAAGATTGTGAAAAGGTTGCCGAACTAGTTGGAATTAAAATTTCCATTAACAATATGATTGCTTTTAAAAGATTAGGAGAAATGAATTTAGGTGTTAGTAATTTATTTATTAAATTCCAATATGGATATAAAATGTTTTAGAAATAAAAATTTTTAGAAAAGATCTAAAACAATAGCTACTTATGCAATCTGCGGATTTGGAAATCCAGGTGGACTTGGTATAGGAATTACAGCGCTTACAACTTTGATGCCCAACAAAAGAGAAAGCGTCTTTAAAGCAGCTTTCAGAGCTTTTTTCGGCTCGACGATGGTGTGCTTGATGACTGCTTGCGTTGCAGGTACCCTAGTGTCTAGTTAAGCTGTATAAAATTAATACACATTTTCTATTTATGCACTATAAATTATAATACATGTATTAAGTTTGATTGATGCATTGATACTTTGATATATGATATTACATACATACGTGTATTTATATGAATTTATCTTATACAATAAAAATTATTTTGAAATATTGTTTGAAAAAAAAACAAATTATATAATAATTTACATATATATACTGAATTCAGATAAGGATGAGAAATCGTCCATCTTGAATTATGACGTTTTTTAAAATTATCCAATAATTGTTACATTTGTCACCTTATAACCTTGCTTTCGATCAATAAAATTTCAAAAATTAAATCACGTGAAAGCTGACCAATCATATTTTTTTCATCCCTAAATGAATGGACCTTAGTATTAATTATCTCTGATATATTATTACATGAAAAAATATTTTTTTGTGGCCGACTTTATTACGAGTAAATAATAAATTTAAGTGAAATTTTTAATGTGGGCGAATATAATTCAAAAATACTTATATTGTGAATTATTAAAGAAACAGTTTCACTAGTTTTCTGTCAGTTTATTTTGGACTTAATGGATTAATATGTATGTATTTATATTCGATACCGTGACAGAACTGACAGAATTATGTATAATATTAATAACTAAATTCCAATTACTGGTATAAGTGGTATAACTACATATATGATTATTATGTCAAGGTCTTAAATATGATGAGTTTTTTAAAACCTCAATTACCTTCATATAACATTTTCTTTCGTATTTTAAATATATCAGTAAGTAGGTACGTGCTACAAATTAGTAAATAGAATTTTAGTTAATTTTGAATACCTAGTCTTATACGATTTTAAGTTTTGTGACGTATATGTAATTATACATAATTAAAGGATTTCAATGTAAAAATAAAAGTTATACCTGTCATATAAAAACAATTTGTGTATAAACTATAGAAGTAGGTATACAGCGTTAATACCAAAGTGTGCTTATTTAAAAGACATTTTTCTTGTAGGTTTTACCTGTCCGATTATATAATTGTTAATGTATACCTACTATTCGCAATATAAAAAAAATAAAAAAACAGCCATTAAAGTGTAGTGTAATTAATTATAAATTACGTTTTGCTTTAACAATTTTCATATTACTTAATAATTATGTATTAGATTATGTCCACATTTTATACGGATTACTATACATATAATACACACATATATATATATGTATATCCATCTAAGTGTAACTACAATAGATATTGTGATACGTGTTTGTGATAAGTTATAAATACTTTTACTTACACATATACTTAAGTATATGATTTTATCAATAGTTTGTGACGTAATACTAAATAATCTCAATTCCTGCAATACCTATTATTGTTTTCATCGCAATTTTTTGCCACTGTGAACCTGTAGTGTTGTACCTATATTAAAAGTTAAAAGTAAGTACCTACCTATACAATTTTCAATCACATGGTAAATAATAAATATACTAATCTTTATGGTAAATTTGTTATTTAAATCCTATATGTATATGAATTATTTATTGTTTGAGTCATTTACTAAAGCTTTAATTTGATTTTTTAGAAATATGCAAGTAATTAGTACAAAATAGTTATAAGTTAGAAGTTAAAATAATGTCAGAATCTTATTCATCCACTTCCAACATAGTAAATGTAAGTACACTACTAATAAGTAGGTAGCTATGAAGAAAATGAAGTCAAAAACTTTAACAAACTTCATTAAAAATGTTATGATTAGAAAATATGCGTGAATTTGGACACGTGAATTTTTTTTATTCATTTTTTCAAATAGGTACTTATTTTCACAATTATCACAATCAAGTCATTTGTTTCTCATTCAAATTAATCAATTAAACTGATTATCAAAAATAGCACCTTATACGTAGGTACTTAATTTTTCAGAATGACGATAATCATCAATTCAATATTGATATTCAAGAGAACAAAAAATCAAAGAAAGGAATTAAATTAAAACGCTTATTGCTTACATGTGTATTCATAGTGTTTTCTGCCCATTTTATTTGGGCCACTGCTTATTATGTACAAAATAGAGGTTCTCAATTTTCTAATAAGATATAATTTATAAAATTGACTTTAAAATTTATCCTTTTGCAGATCCTCACGAAAAACTCGGTGATAGTTTATCATCCGGGTATGGATTTTTGTTAATCATATATGCTTTATACGTTTATGGAACATTTTATGCATACTTTATCAAACCATTTATTATTCCATTTGTTAATAAACGAATATACAAGCTAATAGCGAAGATAATTTTGTAATTACACTATACGATTTACTGAAGATAATTATTAACGATAATTACTATAATCATATAATTTCAGAATAAAGCATACATCCCTTATTATAAATATTACAGTACTGATAGCATGTATAGTATTCTTAATATACGATGCATGGAACGAAACGGAACGTTTAATACCAATTGTTGGTTTTCTTGTGTTCATTTTAATTGGATTCATATTTTCGGCAAATAGACGAAAGGTGTGAATACAATATACATTAAATTAATTGTTGTTATAATATTTGAAATTTATTTAGATACAATGGAGGGTAGTTTTATGGGGTATTACATTGCAATTCGCATTCGGTATACTAACTATTCGATGGGACATTGGACGACAAATATTTGACTGTGTTGGTGATAAAGTTAACACATTTTTAAATTATGCTGTTCAAGGATCTGCATTTGTTTATGGTGACTTTTTAGTGAATGAAAAAGAAGTTTTCGCGTTTAAGGTTTTATTATATTTTAAATTCTAAATAGATAAATTACTTTGGTTTGATGATAATTAAAAATTGCAGTCTCTTGCTACGATCTTCTTTCTGGGATTTTTTATAAATATATTGTACTACTACGGTATTATGCAAAAAATTGTATCAAGTTTAGGTGAAGTTTTGCAGTGGATAATGGGAACTTCTATTTGCGAAAGTGTTAACAGTGCAGCAAACATATTTTTAGGATTAGTAATTTTTTTCTTTTTTGTTAAATTTTTTTTATGGTAATAATATAATTTTTAGAGCGAAGCTCCACTCTTACTAAAACCATATTTAAAAAATTTAACAGACTCAGAATTACACTCAATAATGACATCCGGATTTGCCACAGTTTCTGGTTAAATTATACCCTTAAAATACTTGCAAACTATTTGACAATAATTATTGATTTTCAGGCACAGTCCTGGCGGCATATATCTCTTTTGGTGCTAATCCAGCAAATCTAATCACTTCTAGTGTAATGTCCGCACCAGCAGCTTTGTGTTTCAGTAAACTAATGTATCCTGAAACTGAAGAAATTAAAATAACTAAGGACAATGTCGATGTTATCGAATCGTGTGTACCTATGATTCAAACAAAAGTTGAACTGATTTCATAGAAAATCTTTTGATATTTTAGTGAATATGAGTCAGTTTTGGATGCTGCTAGCAAAGGTGCTTCAGATGCTTTCCATCTTGTTTCAGGAATTATCTCAAGTTTGGTGGCTTTCATAGCATTTGTATATTTCCTTAATGGTGTTCTTACTTGGTATGGAGAGCTTGTAGGTATGTAACAGACAAGTTAAATAACTGCACAGAAAATTTGTAAAATTAGTAAATTTCATTTTTCAAATGTTTCATGTTTCAGGATTTGTTGACGCTAATGATCAATGGACAGTAAATTTAATTGTCGGAAAAATATTTACACCTATTAGTTACATAATGGGTGTACCATGGGAGGACTGTGAAAAAGTTGGTGAATTAGTTGGCCTCAAAACAATATTGAATGAATTTGTGGCATTCGAAAAAATGGAATCAATGAATTTAGGCGTTAGTTTTTTTAAATATAAACTATATCTACAACCTAAAATATAATAACATTTTAGGAGAGATCAAAAACAATTGCGACGTTCGCAATTTGTGGATTTTCAAATCCTGGTTCAATTGGTATTACAATTTCATCACTTGGAGGTTTAATACCCGATAAGAGGGAGCGAGTTACAAAACTAGTCTTTAGAGCATTTTTTGGCGGAGCTATCGTTTGTTTTATGACTGCCTGTATAGCTGGCGCTTTAACTTCTAACGCAATTTTAAATGAGTAATTTAATTATTTTAAAGCATTTTTTATTACACAACATAAATTATTAATTATAATAGATGTACTTTTACATAAAACATAAATACAAATATTGATTTACTGAAATTGAATTCGTTTTTTATTATTGCACAATGTTTTTCTTATTTCAGGTCCTTATCATTCAAATAAAGTAATTGTGGGCTGCATATCGACAAAAAAATTGTTCATTTATTTAAATGTCTTCAAACTAGTAAAACCAATCAATAATCAATATATTATATAAGATTATTAAAAACTACTAGAAAATTCATAATACAAATATGTTCGGGGCGAAAAAATTCATATTATAATAGCGTCCATCATATTATTGCACAATACGAAACTAATAATATTTAAATAATTATTTCCGTTATGTGTAGGTTCATACATAAAATAATTATGCTCGTTGTTGCGCTCAAACAATTGAATGTAGCGCATGTCGTTCCGTTGTACTTGTCACACACAGATTTTGTAAACATGTTGTTTGTTACTTCGATATTCGACATAAATTACAAGATGGCGGTTTCTGTTATCAGTGATAAACATTAAAAGGTGAGTTCTGCTCTATATTTATATATTTGCCTTAAAAATAAACTTTTGATTTAAATTTTTTCAATCAAACCCGACACTGGGCCACAATTGCCAACAATGTGTATTAAAATTTCCGTTCAACACTTGATACGCTCATTGAAAACTAATTTCCTATTGATTTATTTTTTACCTGTATTGTATTATGCTTTGTTGGCTAAATATTTCGGCTAAAATGTACAAAGATTACCTTAAATTGTTACAAGTTATGTGTTATATA
The DNA here is from genome assembly GCA_004796505.1 of Oryzaephilus surinamensis. Taxonomy (NCBI): domain Eukaryota; kingdom Metazoa; phylum Arthropoda; class Insecta; order Coleoptera; family Silvanidae; genus Oryzaephilus; species Oryzaephilus surinamensis. The sequence continues at coordinate 25,466 of SSSI01002491.1, forward strand.
TGAGAAATTCTAAATAAGACTGTTTCAAATTAAAATTGCGGCTAAAATTTATAAATAGGACCTTCGCGCCTTTTGAATTACACGCAATTTTTGAATTAAAGCGGCTTATTATGTTCATTAATGCCACTAGGTTTTATCTAATCTGTTTTCCTTTTTTTTTACACAAGGTATTATCTACAAAAATATATATAAATTACCTGATTAAAACCAAACATTGTACCATAAAGTATGAATTTGAATTTAAAAAATGAATGTTACGTATAAAGGGAAACAGTTTATATTTTATTTGAATATTTTTTCATCATTCATACCTACTGATATAATAAAATATTAACATAAACCGCATTTTCGACCAATGTACTTTTTTGTAATATAATTAGATTAATTGTTCCATTTTTCATTGCTAAAACAAACAAAATTTTGAAAATTATACAATTTTATAAACGACCTTCACCAGTTTTTTACTTATCTATCTATCATCACTTTACATCTTTAGATTTTTATTTAATATAAAAAAATAGTGTAAAATATCATCTACATTTTTTTCAAATATTACGTGTATTATGATAATAAAAATAAACAGCTATTGCACTATATTTTGTTAATATATTAACTAACCAACATTTATAGAAAAAATATAATAATAATTTATTTGCGTACAGTATTATCTTGTTTATTTCTAACCGTAACCTTCTAACTTATTTATTTAACTGTATATACATTTAAATTAACTTATATTGTAAATAAAAAATAAATACAGTTTATCTATAAGACACCGACAAGATAAGAACATAAGTTTGTGTTTAGCATTAAAATATACAAGAACTTAAATAAGATCCACATAATAGGCACATGTTAATGATTGTTAACTTTTCGTATATATATTTATTAAAATGCTAATATATTTGATTTAAATTACATCTTATGTTTTAAGAATATATATAATTTTATAGTCTTCCTTTGAATCAAAGTGCAGGTTTCAAGTTCCAAGGTGTAGTGCTAGAAAATCAACTGCTTTATATAAAAAATCTTATACATAAATTCTGTAGAGAAATTGTTCATTTCAATAATATACATATATTTATAGCAATAATAAAGTATTTATAATCTATATACTTGCATACTTGCAAGTATGTAAGTATATGGAGTAATAAAAAACTGCTTAATTATTTTTGCAATTATTGTTATTGCGATGGTACTTTTTTAAAAAATATGTGTCGTATCGTCTGATGGCTAAATGAGTGTACACTAATTATGCATATATTTTCTTGAAAATACATAAAACTTATCATAAAAATAATTTACAAACAAAAAATGTTCTATGGAAAACATGCCCCATTAAAATTTTTAAAATTCATTTGAGATATATTTGAATATGTATATGTAGATTCAAAAAATTATAATATTTTCTTATTTAACTGTTAATTATTACGAAAAAAAGTGCTTATGATTTGTAAATACATATAGGTAAATGAATAAATTCCGTTATTTTTAGGAAGTCACAATAAGAAGACATACAATAATAGTATTGTTTGAAGTTATTTGTACAATTTTCTTCTATTTGTATAACATTAGACACAATATAATAGAATGCGCAAGGATTTCTTGTCATAAAATTTAAGTTAAATAATTATTACACCTATTATACAAGTTACAAGTACAAAGTGTAGTTTAACTTGATAAGATTCTAAATTCTTCATTTTATACTATTTAAGTTATTCAAATAAAATAAGAATACGAGTATAAAATGTTATGGTAAATATGATAAAAAAATTTTTCTATTAACTTTGCAATATACGAAATGATTAATAAATAATATTTATAAAGTAGTTATTATAGTTACAATGGGTTTTTTATTTATACAATTTAAAGTGTATTTGTATTATGTAGTTTAAGAGATCGATATAATAAAGTTATTACATTGTAGTTCAGACCATTTCATTTTCATCTTTGTCTATATATTATATAAATGTATTCGTTAGTTTAAAAGGTATATACCTAAATTAATAGTTTAATAACATTGATGTCTTTAATATTTGGATATAACATTGTTGTATTTATGATAAATATATAAAATTTCAAGAAATTAAGTTAATGATGTACATCTTTTATAATTAATTTATTTTATCGTTATTATGTATGAAAATTGTAATTTAATATCATATTATATGGATTTTCGTGTTATTTATTGAATAATTCAAAATAAAAGCAAGACAGTTTTTCAAGAAATTAAAAATTTAATATTGAATTCATTACAGGATATAGCATCAAATATTTTCCAATTAATTATGTTAATGTTAATAAAATAGTTATTATTAAACATAGGTACGATGTAATTGAATTTCAATACATCACTTTCAGTGGGTTACTTATTCATATTTCATTCTAAAATTGCATAATAATGTCATTAAATAAAATCGAATATATCTATCATACATGTACACCGTGTTCCTTTATTATTTACGTGTAATGTAGCGTAAATATCCTGTTAATATTATTTTTTTTATATTTATGAAATTTCATAAATAATAAAAACAGTATTATATAGTGCAATTATTTTGTGTTTTTATCCTCAGGTATTATTTAGAATTATATTTTATATTAAAATTAGTACAATATACAAGTTAAATGAATAGAATAATATAACATACTATATATAATACCTTATTAATTCCTTCATTTTATTAGTTGGTAAGTAAATCCGAAATTTAAATATGGTATAATGATATTCAAATTGCAGCTAAAGAATATTTGGCAGTCAATAAATTGATTTAATAAATTGAATAAGTTACTGGAAACACTCTATACTGTTTTTAAGGAAATTGTGCTGTTTCTGATAAGTTTTATTGAACTGAGAATGAGTTGATAAGCAAATTTTATGGTTCACAAACAATCGACAGTACCTAATTATTATTTACTTCCCATTAAATTATAAAATTATTCCAAAATATTTTAAATACACTTACTGGTATACGTGTCTGTTATATACATATATTTAATAATTACAATTTACAACCTATTTTATATATTTATTTATAAATGTAGGTAAATAAATTAGCTTTTTTCATATGCTGTTATTTATACGTATTATAAATAATGCTATATTTAAAAATAAATGACGAGTATTTTCCATACACGATTCGTTGAAATATGGTTTATTTAAATCAGCAATTTTGAATATTATTAAACAAAAATGTCACTCTATTTGTTATATTGCAACATTTTATTGTATACGAAACTGTAGAACTATTATACTCGTACATATAGATCACATAGGTACTCATATAAATATAGATACATATAACATTAATATGGTTTTCTTATATAATTATATAAAATTAAATTTTTGTTTTAAATTTACTGCGGCAGTAAATAAATTCGATATAATTTTTATAGTTTCAAGAAAGAATAAATGTTGCGTCACAATTGTTATTGTTATTTTTTCATTAAAAAAAATATTTATCTTCATAAATAAATAACACTTTTTGATAAGTTTTGATAAGTTATTTTATTGTTTATGTTGAGTGTTAAACCATACCTACATATGGATATGTATTGTATTTATAACACCTATATGCTTGTATACTATATTTTTAAAATTATTGTTTTTTTATTTTACGTTTTTTTTGTTTTACTTAACGTTCATTGAATTATATTTAATTTTTTTAATTAAAGTGTCAATACATAGTAAACTCCTTTTAAATTGGATACAAGAAATGGATTAAAAAAAAATGAAACAATAATTATTACTCCTATATTTTAGGTACCCCTGTTTACATGCAATATGCATAATGTTATATTATAAATTTAATTGCTTATAAAATAAAATATAATAAAACGAGAATGTTCTAATAAAAAGCAATGACAGCAGTAATGAGAAAATATGGCAAAATTTTATTGAAAATATTTTCATAACAAAATATCATAGTAAAAATGGCCATTACTTTTAACGGAAAATTGTGAAACATCCACAAGAATGAGAAACTAACGAATTTAAAATACAATGCTAAATGTATTAAAAATTGGAACATTTTTAGTTTTTATATTCATATTTCCTAGAACGAGTTCTAGTAAAAATCTTTCCAAGTTATAAAGTAATTATTAGCAAAGTTTAATTATTAAGATCCATTCTTTAATAAAAAAAAATTATCTCCACTTAAAAATTTGGTTAAGGGATTTTTAAAATGACAATTTTCCAAAAGTTGATTCTGAAAAAACTACTTGTCCAAATTAAATTCTGTAAACGGATTTGAATTCAGCGGATCCTATTTATAAAAGCAATGTTTAGTTCACAAAATGTCTTAATTTCCAATCTAAGCGGTATCACATCCATCATATTCACTAAAAAATGCATATTTTTTAGCGCAACTAGAGAATTCTAGTAAAAAGCAGTTTATAGTATAAGAGGATGTTTGGATTTGGAAGAATATAATAGAAAAGTACATATGTACCATTCCAAACCGAGTAACGGCTATAAGAAACATTTCTTAGTTTATTTGTACATTATGATGGTCGTTCACCTAATCGAATATATTAGGGTGCTAATTGTGGGACTTATTTTTTAGTGCCTAATGCAGAATGCCGGACATCAGTATTGCGAAGGAGCTGCCAGTTCTCATCCAACTGCGCCTTTTGTGCAAACCGATATACTAGTACGTATTTACCTATACTACATATTTATTAATTAGTTTCCTTAACATTTATTTATGTATACCAACATATTTCGTAATTTTTCTATACAACTTCGAAGTCATTATAATGAGGTGTGATATCTTTATGTATTTTTACGTCATTAACTGAAAAAAGGCAAATATTAGGGACATTTATTGTTAGCCGATGATTATATGAGTGTGTTGTTTTGTTGTATATACCATATATACAAGTATAACTATTAATTATTTAAATTCACCTACTTTTCAATTAATTATGCTAGTGAATAAATAGAAACCCTTAAAATAATAACTTAAAATATTTTCTTTCTCATAAACAAGTAATGTTTAATGTTTATAATGTGTGCATGTTTTTAACCATATGTATATGAAATAAATAGAAATGTATTGTAGATAATTGGTGACTATTATTCATATTAGGTTGTTGCATAAAATAGGTATTTATAATTTTATATGTGTATGTATATTTGTATATATTGAAGTTTGAAGTATATTTTTTTCAATTTCTTTACATAATATTTTTAGTGTTTGCATAAAAATATGATAATTAAATGTTTTTATTATTTCAATATTTTCAGTCATGTAATGGAACTACCAGCTCCCTCAGACAATTTCGTAAAAGGGACAGTTTCGATAAACAACAATCGATTTCCGACACTACAAACACACATACAGAGAATTCAACTCATGTTGCGAGAGTAGCACCACATAATCACTTTCCAGCAAGAACTAATGAATACCCCCGATATTCACAATTTTCCGATTATAGGTAGGAAATGTTATATATTTATAAAAAATAGTTCTGATTTTAAAAAATTGTTTATTAGCTTTTCTCCCCAAGTAAAATATTCCGAAATAGCGGAACCTCAACATGTTCAGCACGATGACACATTGTCTCCAATAAATCAAAAATCAAAAAGCAAAGAATTTATGGAATCCTGTAACATTTCTCAAGCCCACATGAAGCAATCATATCCAACAAATAAGATTAGTAATACGTCACAGAATTACTCAACGGACGCTTTACATGCACAATATGTTCATAAAGACCCTTCACAAGTAATTTTTTATTATTATTATTTTGTTAAATGTTAAAACTTGTAAAATTTTCCAGGCTTACAAACAAACAGAATCTCAATATTTTACTAAAGATCATCATGCCCAATTTGCACAAAATCAAAAATACAACAATTTCCCATCAGCGCAGTCAAGAAAATACGCTTCAAACGGTGAAAGTGATTTTTTGTCGCGTTTATCAAGAATTGATCCCAATATGGCCAGATCGATAATGGGCGATTATCATTTACGCGAAACACAAACATCTTACAGTGCGTTAAATCAAAATCGAATGTACACACAAAATCAACATTTGTATGCACCCCCATCGGTACCATCCAATACATACCCGCCCAATTATGGTATGGCACAGCATTATAATTACAATTCCTGCAGTTACAAAGCGGCCGATTTTACCAGAAATCATCAAATGAATGTGACATCACGTTATCCAACAATTACTCCACACATAGATAGAAGCCAATATACAGAAAATTTATCTATGCCAATGAATTATGCGCCAATACCACAGAAAATTTCCCCTAATTATGCACAATATAACAGTCCTGAATATGCTCAACACTATCAACATCGTAGATTTACACAAGAGTACTATACACCACAACATTATCGACCTACTCAGTACATTCCCAATTCACAAATACATTCAGAAGTGACCGAAAACAGGGTGCCTATATCTGATAATTTAAAACAGTATATTGAGAATTGGGCCGATGAAGAGACTGTCTCCGAAATGAACCAAATGGAAAATCGAAACGGGCGTAACAGAGAAGATACTTCAAACGAAACCATTGTGATGATCAATCCTTCTGAACTGCAGTATATTGAAAATGGTAGTATTCCTTTAGTTACTTGTGAAATTCCGGAAAATGGTCAGTATGTTATTAAAAATGTGGTGGAAAATTCTGGGGTAGTTAGAATTATTGAGAGTAAAGATGAAACTGCTAATAATAATGTTTCAAGTACTGACCGAATAGTAAATCTTCATATAATGGAAACACCAAAAACTGATTGCATGTTAGCAGATAAAAAATCACCAAAAGATGAAAAAATTGAACCCAGTAGAGTAGTTATTCATTCTAATACACTTTTAACTGAAAATAAGCGAAATATTGAAGGGGAAAATGAACAGCCAGAAAATTTATCATTATCTGGTGATCATAATAAGAACCATACAGTGGAATCAATGGTTATAAAAAATACTTCAACGTACAATGTAGACGATGTGAAAGATAACATCTTTCCATTAACATCTAAGGAAACAGTTGACAAGAATTGTTCTCCAATTAATGTGGAACAACTTAGTAATGTTGACCATAATAACGAAGCCTTTAATTTGGTAACAAATTCAAATGACAAAACTGAAAGTAATTCTGCAGACAGTTTTAATGGAATTTCGAACTTTAAAGAAGATGAATTAGTACATGAACCATTGACGAAGAATGATAGTCCAAAAGAGTGTACAAAAAGTATGCCTCTTATTTTTGATGGGAATAACAACGATTCAGAGAAATATGAGAAAAATGTTTCTATGCCATTGGAAAAAAATGATGAATCAAATTTGGATAATGAAAAAGCTGACGTTGACGAACTTGCTTCAAATTTAAGTAATCAAGATGAAAATAATAAAGAAGTAGGACCACATCCAGTAAGTTTAACAAATAATGAAAGTCAAAACGAAAAAAACGTGGAGACGGAAGTTAACTGTAAAAGTGAAATAGAATCAACAACATCAAATCCAGATATATTGGATAATGTTGTCACATCTGTAGAATCGCAGAATAAAAATGAAATAAATTTAAATAATAATAAAAGATCCAGAAGAATATTTTCTGTAGATGACATTATTGGTAATAAAACTTCTACTTCGGAGCAATCCAAGAAAGAACGTCGACGCAGCTTACAAATTACTCAAAATTTTATTGATACTGAAAGAAACTATTACAATGAGGATATAAACGATTATGGAAATATACAAATTGATTCTGTGGAAGATTTTAGTTGCTCTGATCAAAGTATTGAATTAAAAACAAATTTAGAAGAATCGGAAAAAAATATTGAAGAAAGTAAATTAAATGTAGAAGCTAAAGAAACCCCAAATGTAGAAGAAGTTGAAAGTAAACCTGAGATCAAAGAGAAAACAGAAACTCCACAGGAAAATAACATTGCCAATAAAGAAATAAACGATTTAGAATCTAAAAATAGTAACTGTAATAATAATGTTACTGAAAATTTAGATTTATCTCCAAAAAGTAATAATTCTGTTGTTGAAACAGCATTAGTTTCTGAAAATGAAGAAAGCAGTCTACAAAGCTCAGTCGTAGGAAACGATGAACAAAGTATTGATAATAATACTGAAGTACAATATAGAAGTGCTATTCGAATTGAAGAAAATAGTGTACTGTTAGAAATTGGTGGAGAATTGGTGGAAATTAATGTAAATGTAGTAAATGGAAAAAAAGTTATAACTGTTGTACCTATATCGGAAACAACAATGGTTGATGTAAACGATAATTACGAATCTGATATGGAAAACGATGAAAATAAAAAAGAAGAAGTTCTTGACAATGAAGTTGAAGAACTTAGTAACACATCGGAAGAAGTTTTAACAGATACAATTGAATCGACCATTGAATTAAATACTGTAGACATTATAGACAAAGAAACTGAAAGGATAGATGATGATATTGTAGGTGAAACGGTAATAATGGATACAGGAAATGAAATTATTTTAGAATCAGATGTTATAGATAACGAATTAACTGGTAAGGAAGAATCAATAGAATCAGAAAATCATTTAGTAGAAAAATTGCAAATCTGTACGAAAGCTGCTAAAAAAGCATATTCTGATGAAATTATTACAGATGCACTGCCTCCAGTTAACGATTTGGATTCCTCTATTAATAAAGAAGTGTCCAATGGTCAAAATGACGAAGAAGTCAAAGAATTAATTGATAATTGTACTAAAATAAATGATTTACTTGAAACTAATTCAGAAGAAAAAACAGATAATTCTGCAGATGAAACTGATATCAATGAACATCAGGTTATTGATAACAATAAAAACGAAAAAATAACACGCAGTAAATCTAAATCTCGATCAAGTGAAAATGAGTTGAATGAAGAATATATTAAAGATAAAATGGTGATAAACCATAAAATTGATAATAATATTATCGAGTTAAAAGAGAATAACAAATGTTCAAAAAATACAGTGTACAACAAAAGAAATACTAGAAGGAATAGTACAATTGCAGACCAGCCTGTTGAAGTTAAAGAAAAAATTGCGAATGTGGTTTCTAAGAAAAATAAAAAAATTGAAAGGAAAGTTTGTGAAATAAAAAAGAAGAATACTTTGAAAAATGAACAAAACGAAAAAAAGCTGTCAGAGGAGTGTGACGATTCTGAAGAGTATGTTGATTTTAAAGAATTAGTGAAAGCAAGAAAATTGAAAAAGATGAAAAATAAAATAAATCAATCGGAGCTAAAGGAGAAAGTGCCTAAAACAAATAATTCTAACAATAGAATAGTAAAACCTAAGCCTAAACTTGAAAAATCCAATAAAATGTTTATTAAAGAGCGAATTCCGTTAAAAAATAAAAAGACATTAATTAAAGAAGGTGTGAAAATCAAAAATGGATCCATTCAATTAAATTCTGTGAAAACTCCCTCAAAACAAATATTAACTGTTAACGTTGTGCAGGATTCTAAGAATGTGCGAACAAAACGGAAGGCAGCAAATTTTCCAGGCAAACCAAGAAAACACGTCATGGATAATAAAAAATTTCCAAAGGTTTCTTCCACCAAAATATGTAGTTCATTGAAGAAAACTAAACCAGAAAAGAATTCAAAAAATGATACCAAAGATGAAAATGATTCGTCCACAGAAAAAGTAAAAGAAAAGTATGTGAAAAAAGTTAGTTTTGCCGAAACAATTGTTGAAAAAATAGATGAAAGTTATAAGGTAGAAAAAGCGCCGAATCACTTAATTATTAAAGCTGCTTGCGACTCTTCAAGTGAAGTCAATACTATGCAGCAGAAGCCCGAAGACAGCTTTAGTGATAATAATTCAAATCTGTCTGATTCAATTGACAATCATAAGAAGAAATTGAGTTTGCAAGAATACAATTTTAGAAAGAGAAAATATTCCTCGGACATTGACAAAGAAATTATATCTACAATTAAAGATACCAACGTAAAAATGTCTAAATATAAAGAAAAAGAAAGTAGTAGAAATTCTAAAGAAGGATCGAAATCGCCAGTGTATGATTTGGACACATTAATAATATCTTGTAAGGATTGTAAAGATGCCAATTGTGTAGGTTCAAAAGCCAGTATTAACTGTTTAAAATCACTGAAATCGCCAAATGATCCGGTGCAGTTAATAGAAAATAAAGAACCATTAATAGATTTAATAAAAGAGAAACAATTGTTAGAAAAGAAACGTTTATACGATTGGGAAGAGAATCAATCGCCCGTTCACAACCCCATTTCAAATAAATGTGATTCAGATGATGATGAACTAAGTGAAATTAGCAGCCTTATTAAGAATAAACCAAACAAATGTGTGATAAATGTAAACGACCTTAAACCGTTGCCTTCAGAAACTTCTAAAGACGAAATGTTGCAGATTTATAAGGAACAAGTACATTCCAAATTAAGTTCTCTTAATATACAAATTCCAAAAATGAAAAACACCGCATTTCATAATAAACCATTAGGTAACAATTTTTCATTTATATCGAGCGAATATCAAAAACTGATGAAAAGATTTTTAAATAATGAAAAAATTAGTCATGATGAAATGGAAAAAATTAAGCAAATCATATCTTATAAGCGAATCATTGAACAAATGAAACATAGTAAAGATTCAAGTGATATTGAAGTGAATCAGTCGCCTTTAAATCCAACGTACGAAGTACATCAATATGGTGAAACGGACAGAAATGATATAAAATTACATTTAAAAAAGGTGTCGGGTTCGAATCGAAGAAAGCGAACTGGATTTAGAGATTTATATGATGTGGAATCCGATGATAGTGAATCTTCAAATAGTGACATCTGTGATCTTAATAAAAATAATGATGGTGACTATTCAGTGATTCGATCTGACTCATTTGACGTTGGTGTGCCGAAATTAATTATTAAACGTAAACCAGATTTAACGCAACCGGTGGTCCGTTTAGAAAGATTGAATATGGATTTAGTTGTGAAAAAAAGAAAATTTATGTAAAAAAATACTGGGACCAAATTTTATCATAATTAAATTCGGTTATTAAGTATTTATTTTTTAATTTAATGGGCATTAATTTTATTTTCACGTTTTTTTCCTTGAACCAAAAAATACTTTTAAATTTTCTTTAGGAAAACTAGTATACATACATATACGTATATCTCTTTCCCAATTATAAAATTCATTTATATTAATTTTTTGTACATTTTTAATTCTCGAGTTATCTAGGTGTAGAGTTCCTATGATATTAAATTGAAGATATAAATCGGCATTTTATGTTTTATACCTTATAGTACAATGCAGACATAAATGAAACAAGATACATATATTCTGTTATTCTGTTAATATAAATATAAAAAATATAATGTTGTTAATAAATGAATAAACGTATTTTTCATAACTATTTAAAATTGTTCGTTGACAAAATTAAATTTAAAACAATTCTAAATGATTGTACTTAAGAATTTAAAGAAAAACATTTATGTTCAATTAATTTTCTTCCAAATCAACAAAATATACAAGTTATTAAACAACCAAATATGGCTCATTTACAGTATTATTATGAAAATAGAAATTATTTCACGTCTTAGAAGTTTGAAAATTTTGAATATTCACGAACTACAAACGTAAATATATACAAAATATTTTTGGAATAAAATTTATAATGTTATCATAAAAAAAAGTAAAGGGAAACTGTTTTTCTTTCATATTAGACTGTTCCATTTATATTATACAAATAAAATGATTAATATATATTAATACATATTTTAATACATTTTAAGTTCACAAAAAATATATATTATGTTAAGATTGTATTATTATTTTATTATTTCATAATTTAAATTTAGGCGTTTGGGTTATTTTTATTTTAATAATTTTATAGAATTTTAATCACTTTTGAAGAAAAAAAATCATCATAGAAAAACTTACTTTGAGTGATCTAGTCTGTAAATTTCTATTACAAATATATTTTAATTCCATTAAATATTTATTATCTGCTACATATGTATATGCATATAAGTTAAGGAATATTTTTCTGTTAAATATATTATTGTAAATATTTTTATTACTTTTTTGTTATTTCATTCATAGTTGGTTTTTATTATAATTTTAAGTTATATAGTTTTTCTATGAGATATAAAATTTTACTAGTTACCATAAAGTGATGCACCAAAATAATGGTTTGTAAAAAAAATGTACCCACATTATCACTTTTCTATATTAATTAGGTATAAATGTGTGAGTGCCTTAGCACTATGACTGTTTATTGTTGTTTTTGTACCAAATATTGGTAGTTTGTATATTTTAGCACTCTGTGTTAAAGAAATGTTTCTGCAAATCGTCTTTTATTCCATTCCCATATTATGCCCCTTTAAAAATAATTGACTTAATTTTAAAACAAAGCATTTATTGCTACTCTTAACGTTTTACATTGTTTATAACACGTAAAATTATTTGAGAAGAAAAACAAATAGTTTTTAGATTGCAACATGCAGTAAAATAATTACATATATTATACAGATAGATATGTAATAAATAAACAGATGAAAGAAACTAGAAAAGATTATAATACGAAATATTCACATTTATTACATTCTTAATTTGTTTTATGTATTTATAATTTACGGTAATATTGTCAATAATTCACCCTATATTATCTAAAATTTATCTAAATTATGAGTTATGGCCTTTTTGTGTTTATTTAACAACGTTAAAGTGAAAACTAAATCAAATCATATAAATATAACAAAAAAAAAAAAAATGGTAACAACAAAATTAGGGCTAATATGATTTAATTTATGGGCAGTTTATTTATGATCCATTCAATGAAAAGTAAAATAATAAAGCTTTGATTCCTTCATTCACAAAAAATAAAGTTTAATGTTTTTTACATAATTTAAAACTTACATTAATATAATACTTAAAAAAAGAAATATTTTACTGAGCCCACATTTTGTTTCTTCTAAATGCTCAGTTTTGATTTTTTTAAATCATTTTATCACAAATATAACAAAACTTAATTTGGAATAAATTTTGCTAAAGAAACTTGGTAAATGAATTGACCTGATATTATAACGTATTTGTCTATTGTGACATGTATGGATAGTTGATTTCAGATAAAGGAACAAATGTTTCCTTAATAGCTTGAGGATTGCCCCATCTGAGGACATAATGTGGACCACCTGCCTTATCATTTGTACCTATAAAATCGGGTTTTTTAGTATAGGTTACCATTACGACTCAAACAAATTACCTGAAAGTCGGGCACCACCAAATGGTTGTTGGCCGACTACACTTCCGGTTGATTTATCGTTGATGTAGAAATTTCCAGCAGTCATCTTCAATTCCTCTACCGCATTCTTCAAAAATTTCCTATAATAATTTACAAAACGAATTAATATGAAAAGTTCGATTTCAATTATAAAAAAAAAAATTGAAAATTAAATTAAAAAATAATTTAACAACAAAATAATTGCAGTTTCAATTAGTACTTACTCATCTTGAGCAAACACTGCACCGGTCAATGCAAATTGAGTAGATGTACCAATCAATTTAGGAATATTATTGACCTCACTGTCTTTGTAAACGTAAATACTGAGCACGGGACCAAAGATTTCTTCACGCATGATTTTATCTTGAGGATCCTTTGATAAAACAATAGTCGGTTCGATGAAATAACCCACACTAAATGAATTAAAATCAAAAATTAATAATAAAAAACACTCAATCTTCCTCATTTTTTACACATTTACCTATCATCGTATTTGCCACCGCCAATGATTTCTAGATTTGATGAATTTTTGGCATGATCAATATAACCTGAGATTCGTTTGAAAGCCTTGTCGTCAATAACGGCCGATGTGAATGTGTCGTATTCTTGTGGATCGCCAATTTTCAGTTGAGATCGTTTAGCCAGAAGACCCTCTTTAATCTAACAAACATATCACATTTATTTCTTGGCACAATACCAAATGAAATAACTTTACCTTTGGCCATAATGATTCAGGTACATACATTCTTGAACACGCACTACATTTCTGACCACAAAATTCGAATGCACTACGTATCGTACCATTTACGACTGTTTCCACATCAGCTGATGGATGAACGAAATGGTAATTTTTACCACCGCATTCACCAATTAAACGTGGAAAATTAACATATTTATTAATATTGTCACCAACTTGTTTCCATAAACGTGTAAATGTACTAGAATTTAGGATTATTTATGCAATAGATTGTATTATGGTATTTTAATTAAAGTATTTATTTACGGGACACTGCCAGTGAAATTAATTCCAGCTAAATGTTTTGATGCTGTTATTGTATCACCAAATACTGGTCCATCTGATGGTACAAAATTTACAACACCCGCTGGTACACCAGCTTCCCTACAAATTTGGAATATTGTCCAATTGGACAATAGGGCTGTGTCGCTGGGCTTCCACAATACAGCATTTCCCTACAAACATTTACTTTATCCGAAAAGAATCATTGAAACATTCTCAATTTACCATTAAAGCTGGTGTATACGCTAAATTACCGCCAATTGCTGTGAAATTAAATGGTGAAACGGCTGCAATAAAACCATCAATGCCTCGATATCTCATCGAATTTTTGGTTACTTTTGGATTTTCGGAGATTGGTTGATATTTTGTCGCTTCTTTCAAAAAATATGCGTTAAGTCTACAATTATAAATAGATTATTATCTAATTTCACAACAAAATTCGAAAGTGTGATATAATTATACCTAAAAAAGTCAATTAATTCTGCTGCAGAATCGATTTCAGCTTGAATTACAGTTTTTGCTTGACCCAACATTGTGGCAGCATTTAATTTTGCTCTGTATTCGTTGGCCATTAAAGAGGCAGCCTTTTCCCAAATCCTCAACCTAACATAAAACAGAAAATTACATTGGTAAATGACATTCTTCTGTTGAATATTTCTTCTGTAATCACCTTTCTGGAATTGGTACGGAATCCCATTTTTTTTGTGCTTCCACAGCAGTATCTATTGCCTTATTTATTAACTTGGCATCGGCATAATAAAATTTTGCAATACTTTTTTTGTGATTGTGTGGCATAACTTGATGTCGTACATCGTTAGTTTTGTATTCTTTGTCTCCAATTACAATTGGAACATCAGCTGTTGTACTGGAAGTCTCTTTAAGGGCTTGTTCGAGTTGAGTTCGTTCTTTTGAACCTTTCAAATATTCGAATACGGGCTCATTTTTTACACCAAAATCATTTATTTTGACTTCGGGAACCACAGAACCCAAAAAACGCAATCCAATTCTGAAATTACATCAACCAATTTATCTTAATTTATTTGAAATTTAGTTTAGTAAATATTATTAAAAAAATAAAACTCAGGGTCAGTGTTTATATTTATACTTTCAAGTGAGAATTTAGATAGTATAAATTTAGATAAATATAAAAGATGAAAAAATAATACAATAAATTTTATCTGAATGTAATCATGTGGTTGAAATCCTTCAAAACGATAATTAAAATTTATAGGGAAATGAACGTGATTACATTGTATTGGTTTTTGGTTGCATATTTAAAGTTTTTATTGTATTGTAATTACTTACAAAAACAAGTAAAATCTTATGAGATTTACTTTATTTTTGTGTCTGAACAAAATATTTGGCAACTAATTTGATCATATAATAGGAACAAAATGTATTACATCTCGATTATATCTTGTGTTTCAAAAAATTACGAGATATTCATAATAAAGGAAATATTGATTGCATTTTCGTAGTGGAAAGTTCCGCCACATTTATTGTATAATAAATGCCTGCACATTTTAAGCTACCAGAAATAACCTCCAGTTCCAGTCTGAACATAAATAATCTATTGTTAAGCTTTTGAAGATAATTTTGTCTAGCACACAAGTCAATTTATAATACGATTTATATAGAAGAATAAATATTATAATGATGATAAGATAATAACTTATTGGAAAGGTTTTTGTATATCATTCACATATTTTATCATTTCGTGTCAATATTTTACTGACCTTTGCAAGCCTGATGAATAACTCAATTTATAAATTGATAACATTTTTGGAAAATTATTATTTTTTATAGTTGGGTACTTGAAAAATTTTGAGGTATTCACGAAGCTAAATAAAAATACGGACTAACAGCCACTATTTGACATTTCACTGACACTGACGTAACGTTTTCTTTACGTAACAGTGCTGAAATTCATTCGCTGTATCTTGTCGCATGCGCCTAATTGAAAGATTTTCATTTTGAATTTTCTTTTCCAAAAATTAATAAATACAGCTCTATATTCATAAACACATATAGTGCATTAACTTTATTTGGTATGAATGAATAGCAAGTCATTGATTGATAATGCTTATCTATACCTTACAATATAAACAACATAATGGAACAAGAAAACGTGAATGAAACCATTCATAGGAAAATTGTTGAGGATTTTTTCCAAAACTATTTTTGTCCAACTTACCGAAAACAACTACATATTTATAATTTGATTTTCGAAATTGAATAATGTTTCTATCATTCTACTAGACCCTAAAAGTGGATTATAAATGTAAACAGGTAAAGTCAATAGATAAAATTTGTTGTAATAAAGTTTTATTAATAGAAAATAAATTAATAAATATTTGCTATATGCAAATGTTTCATATTGTATTTTTGTTTTGGATTTTGAACTAAATAATGTACAATATTTCGTTTGTTTCTTAAGAAATAAAATTTAATTGTATAACTATAAACGAATGCAATTAAAAATCAAATTTTTAGTTCAAAATCAATAAAGAGGTATTTATAATACATGAAAGCTATAATAATGTTGTTTAGCGTTTTTATTGAGGGGATGTGCTGTTCTGACAAACACCGGAATTATCTGAATTTAATGCCGTATCGCTTATATGTTTCTCCACCTAAAACACTAACGATTTAACAACAAAAAATACAATGAACTTTCATAGTTTCTTACGATCTTTTTTATGAAAACGTATGCCTGACTAGCCGTGTTCCCTCTTATATTCTCCAGTTGATACGGTGGACCTATAATGATCTAAAAAGGGTCAACATTAATAATAGTTTCAATTTAGTTACAACGTAATCAACCTCGTGATTCCAAACAACGATGTCTGAATTTTTCCATCTAACTTCTTTGATGGTTTTTGCTATAGCTATAAATAAACTTTGTCCCTCTGTTGATACATTTGCAGATATTGCTTGTAGTTTACGTTTTTTTTCGTCAACGTGATTTCTAGCCCTTGTACTTAACTGAAACGGAAAAAATTTGTTAGATAATGTTAATTTAATTGACGAATTGTTACTCTTTGCAAATTTAGTGATTGTGGTACTTCGGGGACTGTGGTCACTTCTTTCTTTACTTGTAACTCACTAACCAAAGAAAGATTAACAAAATGAACGTCATTTAGTTTTGTGTTTCCACTGGATGATGAGCATTCTTATAAAACTTGTTAAGGAAAAAGAATTTAACCACATGGTGAATCATAACAAAACATACATAAAAACAATAATAAAGGAATATTCTTGTTTTTATCGGAATCGATTATAATTATAAGCGTTTTACAAATATGACCTTTTTAGTAATTAGTTGAAGGATTACAGCAATCTATTAAACTTTTCAATTAATAACAATAACATAAATTCTTCATGTTAGCATAATGAACACTGAATGTAAATAGTGGATTTTTCGTGGTTATTATTTGATAAAAGGATACTCAAGATTAAGATTTTTGTTTGTGGATCAAATGCCAAAACTTCACCCTCAACTTCAGTATTATAGCATGTTTTACACCAAACAACACTACCTAATGAAAAAAAATCTGAAACGGCAGCCATTTCGCAAATGGAAATGGCAATTTTCAGTTACTTTGTATTATAGTTAGAGGATTATGAAATTTTCTTGTGGCAACACTGAATTTTGTCACTAAAATTATTTGGGGACAAAACTAAATTCCCTTATCACATTTTAATACCACCCTTCAAATTTTTGAAATTACACAACACCATTTTTTTTTAAATTTCCGTACAATTATGGCAGTAAATTTTAAAACAGAGAGTGAAGTACAAGAATATTTAAAAAATTTAGGTATTGAATACAGATTTGGATGTTATAGTGAGAAAAAGCCAGAAGGTAGAAAGTCTAACCTCAAACCTAATGAAAAACGTTTAAAATTTGTATATTATTTTCTAGTTTGCCATTTATTGGCTGATTATTTAGAAGCGATAAAAAAAGATTTTGAAAAAGCAGGAAAAGTTTATAAGCACAATTGTGATGACTATAAATTCAGCAAAAGTTGTCTCAAATTTGGCACATATAATCTTTTGGGGCGAGGAATACCTAAGCCAGATTACAAAACAGCATATGATTATTACAGTAAAGGGTGTAGTGGTTCAGACGATCCCGAATGTTGTTTAAATCAAGGATTGTTATTAGTTACCGATAATAAACAAATGGGAATTGAACAAGATATCAGTAAAGTAAGAGCCACAATAAATCAGTAGAACTTTATTTAATTCAAAGTTTTCATGAAGGGAATGGAATTGTTAGAGAAAGCATGTACAAATAACAATGCAAATGCGTGTTATTATTTATCAGGAATGTATATAGCTGGTGTTAAAAAAGCTAATATTGCTCAAACACAGGACAAATCTAAAAAAGAGGATTATCAAGTACAACCGAATATGAATAAAGCTTTCAGGTTTGCTTTAGAAGGTTGCAATTTAGGGAATATGTATAGTTGTGCAAATTTAAGTCAGATGTATGCTAAAGGAGACGGTAATTTCCAACAAGCTAAAGTAATTGCAGTATAAAACCGGTTTATTTTTAAAGGGGTGGAAAAAAATTCAGAATTGGCTGCAAAATACAAAACGATGGCTTTAGAAATGCAAAATGAAATTGAAAGTTCCAGAACTTTAACATTTCAAGAGGGTTTGAAATGAAAACTAGTCAAATTGAGTAAAACTCAAGTTGTTAAATTAAATTAAGTTTTTTTTAGTACTCAAATAAATAGTATTTATGTAATACTGTTTTTGTACATTTTTCCCCAACAAAGTAAATAGACTAACCACTTATGTATTTCATTTTATTTTATTTCGAAAATACATATTAAAATAATCTAAAATTTTCCAAACATTTTTTAAAATTTTAATCACACATTTTGGTCAACAAGGAATAATATACAATATTAAATTCTGTTGAAAATGTTAAAAATATATTTTTAAAGATTTGTTTTTATATCACAACTTGGATTGATTGTTTATAAATATTCCATCGTATTAAGTCTACTTGTCCGATTTTTATCGAGTATATTTGGCAGAGCCTCTAATCGAAAAGGCTTTCGACAGTTCGTGTCGTTATTAATAGAACTTCCACCTAAATCATATACAATTAATCACAAAATTTTAAACAATTCAAAGAAATACCATTTAACCAAACGTTGTTCAGTCCACCGTTAGGCAAATGGTGATTTTTTGGTGAATTCAAACTTTCAATGGACTTTGTTTTGTTGCGTCTTGCAAAATCTGCAAATCCCATTGCACCTGCATTAAATTTTATACAAGAAAACATTTAAAATTGTACAAAATATCACAAAAATTGAACAAAAACATAAAAAAATTACCTCTCCAAGTGTTAAACACTTTACTTGTATCGAATCTATGCGACTGATTTAATAATTCGTTGGCTCTTTTTGATGTTGGTTGAAAATAATTTCCAATTATGTCTTCCGTTTGGTCCAATTTCTAACAAAACAATTATAATTAAATTTCTATTTCTAGTGTATGGTAATAAACTAATTTAAATCACACAAAAACCATCAACCAATTTATGCAATGGTTCTTTACCTCTTCACTGTAAAAAGGGCTTGCTGTAGAGGCATTAGATTCAGAAGACGATATTCGTACATTATTTTGTCCTGTGCACAAATATAAGCAGCGTGCAAAAAAATAAATATCTAATAATCGCATGTATTTACAAGCATGCAACTTTTTTGTTATAATAATTTTTTATAACATATAATAGGTAATAATTTTTTTTGGTTTGTTTTTTTCCCCAGTTGAAAAAACAATAGAAAAAAGCCAATTGAAACATAATTTTCTACATTCAAATCACCTTCTTTAAAAAATCATGATTTTTTAATGTATCATCGTATTGTAAACGAGCTGGGGCTGTTTGTGTATCAAAAAATCGACCTATAATAATTAATATCAAGTAACAAAATCGATTCATGTAATATTTAAAATTTGTGTATGGTTTTAAAATAGTCCAAATAGAATTTTTTACCTGCTGGCGGTAATTTCGTTCGATGGTATATCAATTCTGGTAGTTTGTATTTTTGAGCATCATCTAGCCAAATTGCTTGTTCTTTAATTGACTCTAAATCACTGTTTAAAAAATTTTTGAACATGTTAATTCAAAATTTGTATATACCTACCTATAATTACAGTCTTTTTTAAGTGTTCCAGAAATTTTATTACAAATTTGCGAAAGTAGTTTAATATTTTTGTCTTGTTTTCTGACTGTTTCTAAATAATCCTGACGTTCAGTTTCGAATTCACTTTGTATATCGTCAATTTCCTTTTCTAATGATTTTACTTTATGTCTATATCGTCGTAAGGCTTCCGTTTTCAAATTTAATTCTTGGCTTATATCTTGGTATTGATTTTGTAACAATTCTCTATCTTCATTCATTTCAATTTTCGCTAACAAATGTGCCACAACACTAAAACAAATCAGATAATGGTGATTGATTAATTAATTTAAGAATTTATTTACGTGGCTCGATGTTCCGCTGCTTGTTTTTTCTTTTTCCGTCTTTCAGATATTTCCTTATCGTCTGCTTTTTCACCACCAATCATTGCAGCTTTCAAAGCTTCCAATCTATTCATAATTTCTTCTTTCGAACACTGTTCTTTTTCACGTTTCTCTTTAATTTCTTCATTCAATTGTTGTATATTAATTTCATATTGTTTTTTAATGTTTTCAATTTGTTCTAAAACAGCCTCTTTTTCATTCTTCTCATTTTCGTGCAAGTCTTTTAATTTCGTCATTTCTTCTTCGTATTTTTGTAACAATTTGTCGCGTTTTTCATTCAAATCATTATTTTGTGAATCGTTATGAGTTGGTGTACTGGTAAGATCTTCAATTTTAATGTTATTTGTTTGTTGGTCGCCTAATAAACTTCGTAATCGTTCAATTTCTTCTTGATACTGTCTTAGAATCGCATCTTTAGGATCCTAAAAACAATATTTGAATACAACAATCTAAAATTTTATTAATTCAACAGAATACCTCATTCACTATAGGTTTGTTATGGATATTTTTCGCCCTGTTAGCATATCGTAACGTTGATAAAGTTTCTATGTAGTCCCTGCTTGAAGGACTTACGCATGCAATCATTAGTGTTCTGGTGTTGCCTCCCAGCGAATCCTGAAAATTGTATCGAATTTGAAATTAAAACAAAAAGCGATAATGATAATTAATAAAACCTGCAAAAGTCGTGTTAATTTCGAGTCCCTGTAGGGAATATGTTTTGCTTTTCCATCCACCAAAGCAGATATAACATTTCCCAGTGCACTTAACGATAAATTAATTTTCGTTGCCTCTTTTAATCGGTCGCCTGTGGCCCCGGTTTTGGCTTGTCGTTCCGAACCAGCCAAATCAACTAAATTTAATTTTCCTTAAAACCAAACATTTAACAAACTGAATATGCCGACGAATTTATGTACCTTTTCTTATGCTTTCATTATTATTAATGTTACTAATTTGTTCTATACTGATTGTAAAGATGCTATGTGATCTGGAACTATTTTGATTCATTAATGTAGCTCCAATCATACGATTCTTAGAGCCGACAGTTAAAAAGTTTTCACATTCGGTCGCATTGTGGACGGGATGGGATGTTAAACCGGGTACTGTTACACCCTCATTGGGTGATTCCTTCAAACTAAGCGCATTAGTCGATGCAATTTTATCGCTAGGCAATAATAAATCTCTAATTTGTTCATTATAAATTTCTAAATAACTAACAAGAGCTAAATATTTTACACCACTAGTAACTGATATTGCTTCGAATATGTGTTCAAAGGCACGCGATATAACACCCTTTTCAGGATTTTCACCTGACTTTTGACCTTCCATTGTGTGCGATTTTCCACAACCAGTTTGGCCATAAACGAATATTGTGGCATTGTAGCCTTCCAATACGCTCTAAAAACAAATCACGTCAATTTGATTTAAAATCGAAACGAAATATTGTTGCCAACCTCGACTAAAGGGTAACAGATTTCGTTGTAAATTGTTTCGGTTTGGGAGTCTTGGTCGTATGTGGAGTCGAATGTGAACTGTTTTGGAAACGATGGACCTTCTTGTGGGTCCCATGTTTCGACAACACAATTTTTCATCCGCACAACACACTGAAATTTTAGAAAAATCAGTTTTGTTGTTTGGAATCGCCGAATAAACTCACTTTGCAGTTTAAATCTTTCTCTTTTTGATTCATAGGCCGACATCGTACAATAACTTTAACGTTTTCTGCCATTTTATTGTAATATATGTGTGTTTGATGGTGTTCTAGTTAGTCAAGTCATCTAAATGGAAAAATAAATGTAATAAACAATTATAAATATCGCGTACAAACATGTAACATATGAAATCAATAAAATTATTTTGTTTGAATTGTTATTGTAAACTAGGTAGATAGGTGTAATTTACACGCAATATACTTAGATACAAAATTAAATAGTAAATATGTATGTCTATAATTTTGTTATAAATATCAGTAAATATCAGTTTTTATATTCAATTTTTCTGATGTACGAATATAATAATTAAAAATATAACGAAATAATACTAATCGAATGTATTTAAAATACTAATTCACATAATTGTTCTCCTTTTAAATTTATTAGCTCAAATACATCAAATACTATGTTATTAAGTTGTCAGAAATGCAATTGTAACATTTTAACTTGAAATGATAATTTAATATTCAATCAATATATAAACAAATAGGTCACATAATATAAAAAACATTTCAAACACAAATTTGACTTTCTATTAAATTAAAGATTGTTGTGATTGTAAGAATTTTAGTTAAAATCTTTTATTACAAGTGTATAGTTAATTTGCACGCAAAACTAATGCAAATGAATTCGAATTAAAGTGCTTTCTGAGTCAAGCTTAAATTTAGAATCTATTGTATTGTCATGGTTGTTAAAGAGTTAACTTTTCTAGATCCATATCGTTAATCAAAAGAATTTCCTAGAATCATTTTTCCTTACAGTAGTCTATTTTTTTTTTAAATAGGTATAGGACTAAATCGCCCACGAGAACTATTTGCTATGACTATTATTTTAAATGTTGTGAATGATTTGTCTCCCGTAGAGACCACTGTTCATTTCAAGTTCATATACAGTTTTATTCCCACACATAAGTACTAGATCAATAATTCAGTAGCTCAAAATAATAATAATTATTTCGCGCCTCTCTTCGAGATCAACTGGCTGTAGTTCTTCCTCTTGGTGCTCTTGCCGCCACTATTTAAAAGTAAAACTGATCTCATCTGATCCT
>SSSI01002491.1:49059-135519 GCA_004796505.1 Oryzaephilus surinamensis
TGACTTTCTATTAAATTAAAGATTGTTGTGATTGTAAGAATTTTAGTTAAAATCTTTTATTACAAGTGTATAGTTAATTTGCACGCAAAACTAATGCAAATGAATTCGAATTAAAGTGCTTTCTGAGTCAAGCTTAAATTTAGAATCTATTGTATTGTCATGGTTGTTAAAGAGTTAACTTTTCTAGATCCATATCGTTAATCAAAAGAATTTCCTAGAATCATTTTTCCTTACAGTAGTCTATTTTTTTTTTTAATAGGACTAAATCGTCCACGAGAACTATTTGCTATGACTATTATTTTAAATGTTGTGAATGATTTGTCTCCCGTAGAGACCACTGTTCATTTCAAGTTCATATACAGTTTTATTCCCACACATAAAGTACTAGATCAATAATTCAGTAGCTCAAAATAATAATAATAAACTATGGTCCACCCCGACTAGTTATTATTGTAGAAATACCGTCGACCTGATAACCTTGCCCCCTTTTTCTATACAGTCTTATATGCATTGTACATAAAAACACGAACATACAGTATATACATTCATGAAACCACCCCCTTCGACAAAGCCATTTTATTAATGTGTTTACATTAACTTTAAACGTTCTTTGTTCCACTTTTTGGAATGTGAATAATATCAAACACCATTTTTTACTTTAATTGTTTATAAAAATATTAATGTAAACAATTTGAAAAATTAAAAAATTTATTTTAATGCAACAAGTGCAATAAATGTATTTATTTCTATTCGAGTGCAACAAATTCTAAAAATTCTTAATAAAATATTTAATTATACTTGCCAGGTTGTTTTACTTCCAAGAAAAATTATTGTCCACATTGAAATGAAATGCTAAACTGCTTTATAAGGAAATGTATAAATTATTCATAATGGTAAACTAACAATTTTCCCTTTTTTTTAAGAAAAATGTTGGAATAATTGCAGTTGGTTGTTTGCTTTGAATAAGTTATATTGCAGAAATCAGTAATGATATATTAGTTTTCTAATGACTATTAATAAAGATAAACGATGAGACCTTGGCTTTGTAAGAAATTGATATCTGATATATCTAATTTATTTATTGTGTTTTTATGAGCAAGTCAATGTTAAATAGGTTTAACAAAATTTAAATTACAAGCCAAAAATATGAACTCATTATGTCCGAAAATCGAAATGCAATGAAAGTTCTATTTTTTCACTCAGTCAAGGATTGAACTACCCCTTTTAGTTATCCTTGTATGTCAACCACATACATAAATTATTGAAAATCTTAATTAGTTTATAGGACTTTCAAATGCCATAAAGTAGGACGATGTTTATTAGGAGTACATTTTACATTGGAAATAAACCAGGCCAGTGGAAATAAATCACGTTACAATTTGCTGTTCACTTAATTAATAAAACCAAAATTTTTATTTGTATAAACTTAATTTGTATTATGCAGTTTTGTTATAAAAATAACTTTTCAGGAAAAGAAAACGTATAAAAAAGTTTAAAACTTACCATAATATGAAATAAATAGCCTTGTTTATTAAAAAAACTTCACAACATAAACAAATAATCGGAACTGTAACGTCATTATTGTATTCCAGTGTACAGAAAACTGACCACTTGACCCAAGGGATGAAGAAATGACGACCTGCGCTCCAATAATATAAGTTCGCGTGTTACTTTTAATATTTCAGTCCTTTACACCGAATTCGATTATCGTTTATTCACTTGAAACAGAATAAAATTTCAATTTAATTACAGGTATAAAATAAATAAAAACAATTGTTTAACTTCCTTAATTTTTATATTCATTCCCATTCACCAAGAGTAAAAAAATTTGATGTTTCTATACACAAATTTTGTATTTCTATAAAATTTTCTTTCTGATGTTTACAACATTTGTAAGTTTTTTCACAAAAATGTAAAAATCAGAGCCTTATTACGTTATATAAATAAAAAATAAATACAAATATATTTATAGGTACAATGTTTCCATATTTTTAAATTTTTCTCATTTTTGATCAATTTTTAGGAATGATTATGAAGATTTTCTTAACAAATATATATATAAATTCTTAACAGTGCACTTAAAAATAATCTTTCTAAATTTTTATTACAAAAATATATTATGTCTACGTGCAATATTTCAACTATTCTTTTAAGGCAACATTTCCCATTATTTTTTTCTCATATAAAACAAATATTGCACATAATTTACGTTTTTTTTTTTGAAAGAAATTGGAAAAACAAATAAATACTGTACAGAAAATTTCAATATGCATTGTGAAATAAAAATATTCTAAAATTCTTTAAAATGGAATGTTTATAGTAAAACTTATAAACTACTACAGAAAAAAAAATTAAGCAATTATCGTACACTTCATTTTCTTCTTTAATTACATATAGGTAGGTAAATAGACGCATCTTTTCCAAATTTTTATATTTAATATACTTACTATGTATAACATATATAATAAAATTTAACAATGGACGGATTATGTATTTAGAGCAAGTATCAGGTCATAATAAGGCTAAAAAGCAGGCACTTGAAACATTAAATCTGTGTAAAGCCTATTTAACCTGCCGACTACTTACTAACCAACAGTATTTATCATAATATTCAAAACAAAAAAATTATCATTCGGAATAGTGTCTTTTTAAGTTTTGGCATGAATTAAAAATATTTAATTATTATCATGCTAATTATTATCACATTGTGTATTTTGATTTGATTTACTTCTTTTTTTAAACCCGTTGATAAATGCTTAACTCAAGTTGCCAATTACAACAATTCCAGGGAAATTTGAGTATTAAAATTGTAAAAATACTGAAATTAATTTTAAAAATGCCCTTTCACTCTAACATAATGAGAGTAAAACGGAGTTACACAATATACAATAGTGGAATGTTTAATTAACTCGAGAGTATCAAAATCTGGAATATGTTTACAACAAAATTAAAGTTACTTCACACTTAATACTGTCTCAATCATACACTTATCCCATTTCGTTTGTTCTTAATTCGGGAATGATGTACTGGCAACGGGACTTTTATTTTTCATTAGACAAAAAAATTACGAAAAGCGCGAAAAACCCATTACTGGTTATTGATGACTTTTACTCAACAAATGCGAATTGAATTCATACACGTTACAGCATTGTTCGCCGCATATATTACATTTCCATGGATTTGCATCAGAATGACAACCTTTATGTAGAAAATATAATGTCTGATCGGGGAAACCGATCCCACAAAAAATACATTGCAGACTACTTAGCGAACGTTTACCCATCGAACGCCACAACGATGAATCGGACGGTTGTTCAGGCCCTGTTGACGTAATTGTACCATTTGTTGTTGTCGCCGCATCATTCGGTGAACTTTCCGGATGTTGGTTTGGCGATGCC
This sequence comes from Oryzaephilus surinamensis, assembly GCA_004796505.1. Taxonomy (NCBI): domain Eukaryota; kingdom Metazoa; phylum Arthropoda; class Insecta; order Coleoptera; family Silvanidae; genus Oryzaephilus; species Oryzaephilus surinamensis. The sequence goes on from SSSI01002491.1 coordinate 52,458, forward strand.
GTCGATCTGCCACGATTCGATGAATTACTATTCCTCGATATTATTTTCCGTTTTAAATCGTCCCTTAATAAGCTCTTCAATGGTGATACTTTTATTAATGAACTAAGACTACTTGAGGTGGCCGTTTGCATTTGTACACTGCCTGAAGGTGAAGTACTCAAATTAACTGGACCGTTTCGTTTCGATATATCATAATTATCGTCACCAGGTTCCTGTTTTATTGGTATTAGCGATATGGACGGTGTTATGTTCGTTTCTTGATCTAAACGCAACGAACTTGGCTGTATGTGACTACTGGACGGAGCATTGGAATTTGAATCGGCCGATTGTGGCGAACCTGGACATTCACCATTCATACGTTGCGATGATTCACCACTTTGACCTGGCTGATTCGAACGCTGATCACCCTAAAACATTCATTCCTTTATCATACAATGAATAATTTAGTAGCTTGATCGATAATAAAAAACGCAAAATATTTCGGCGTGCATTTTACAATGAAAACATTCCACTGATTTGAGTACTTACAGGTGATGGAGAGAAAACTGGCGCCGGAGCATCTGCCATCGAGATTTCCACGTGCGGTGTTAAAAAGTGCATTGGCGGTGTGGCATTATCTGTGGATCTAGCGCCAGTCGAATCACCAGAATCACTATAATTTGCACCTCCGGTTACACTAACCGATAAACTACTTGTTAATTGACTGAGTGACGATAATGTACTATCCATTTGGAAACCTTGTTGAGCGGCAGCGGCTAGAATTTGTGCAGAAGAACCAGCTGGACCTGGATTATCCAAGTCGATACCATGTCTTAACAAATTAACAAAAAATAATAATAAAATTTAGTGATTTCTAAGAGTTTTGTGTGTGAAACCACACCTGTTAAAGAAATGTATCCTAAGACTCTTCATCGATCCAGCCCTGTAGCTGCACAACGGACACGATTTCACCAAATCGTGTTGGCCGACGTGCTCGTTTTGGAAATGGGCCCTCATGGCGATCTGTCGTTGAAAGCCACGATTACAAATTGGACAATGGTAAGGCAACGTTTTCGTATGTGTGGTGAAATGTTCGGCAAGATGGTCCTTCCTGAAGAACCGTTTCTGACATACACGACATTCGTACGGTTTAACACCAGTGTGGCGCATTTTGTGGCGTCTCATGTTCGCCCCATTGGAAAACTTCATGTTACACACATCACATTCGAACATTTTCCGGTGTATCCGGTCCGGCGGTGGATTGTTGTTCTCCACTTCCATTTCGACTTCGTTTGTGCTATGTGCCTGTGTTATGTGTGCTTGTAGAGCTGCTTGTGATGATACTTCGAAATCACATCGACTACAACGACGCGTTGTAGTGCCACCTTCGCTTGAATCGTAATTTGTATTCGAACCAGTAACACGCTGTTCTACATCATTTTGGTCTTGGTCCTCTTCTGGTTGTGATGTACCGTCTGCTGCTGCTTGTGTTGTTGATGCTGCTGTTGTTAATCCACTGCCGGAATCTGCTTCAGTTTCGGCAGCAGTGTCGGCCATGATCACCGCAGAAATTCGGCAATTGTTGCTTTTCGCGATTCCATCAACTCCTACAATAAACGATAAATTCAACTTTTACATCAATGTTAATTAGTTATTCTAACATTTTGAAACAATGGATAATGGTATTTCGCGAATGCCCAAACGTTGAAATTAAAATAAAAACGTAAAAGGATATGTTTCTTCCCTTTATTTTAAAACGAAACGCGCGTATATTGAATTAGTATAAAATCCCATGGTGTTCCACCTTATGTAAATGTTAAGCGCTATTAAAACTTTCTAATAATTTTCATTGTAAATTATTTAGGTAAAGACGTTTTATAAGTATTTTTCGCGTAATTTTATAATCAACAAAACTTTGTTGCAATCAAGAAATTTTATAATGAAAGTATATAAAAAAAATTAAGTAGTCCAAATTTTGGGTTACACTGTAAATAATCGATTAGATATTTAACGTTCTCGCAAAAACGTTTTTTTATTCGCCTATATATATATTTATAATGAAACACTTTCGACACTCTTTTGAGAACTCATTACTTTTGGTGCGTGGAACTATTACATCACAAACAATAAATAACAACACAAGCTACACACTTTAGAAATAACGTAATAAGCATTTTCAAAACAGATGAATAAATGATGTGATAAACGGATTAGGAAAAAAATACTAAAAAAATAATTATAAAACGTGTATGTTGTATAGGCAAAATCAGCAACGTCAACAACATTACAAAAGTAACGTTACATTTGGGAAATGAGGACCGAAACCAGACATCCCGATTGAGTCCACTGCACTCGAAGTGTTTTATGCACTACATAATCAACAAAATTGTAAAATATAAAAATGTTTTTTATAGTTTTAAACATAACCTGCAAACAAATTAGTATTTTCCTATTTGTAAATCGACTACATATAATAAATATTTGCTAATTTATTGCAATAAACTTACTTCTAAATTATAACTTTCCGTATAATACACTATAAACTACATTTAAAAAACACCTGTATACTGTGGTGACCGCTTTTCGACCATTCCAGGTTTGACCTGCCGTAGGAAGTGGGATTGAGTTATGCAGAGACGCACTCGCTCAATCCACTTTCAGGAATACCTGTCGTTCCACTTTTCAAATTACTCTTCAAAAAAACTATTAATACATTAATATTTCAACGAAATTATTTAGTGGCCATTTGTTTAATGATATCATTCAAGTCGTAATGGGTATTTGTTTTTCTAGTATCATTTACGAAATTAAATAAAGGAATCCAATGAGTACGGGTCTGTTTACTTTAGAGGTGGGTGCCAGCCTGCAAATATTTTTATAAACTGATTACATTTTTTGTGAAGGAGATTAGGAGAATATTATCCACATTATTTTTTTGGCTCTATAATAATAAATTGGAATTTGTATTAAGTTATATTCTTGTATTTACGCTAGAGGATTTACAAAATAACTACAATTATGTGGAAAATAGGGTACTGTAGTAGACGCAACTTCATCTGTCCGCAAAACTAGAAAAGAAACAGTCTGTATCCTGGATGAATATACGGGCAATACGAGCAAATACACAATATGTAGCGTATATAATACATATAGGTATATTCACAGGTATGTTAGCACATTAAGAACAACCTGTTTGATGAATGCATTGAAACTAAAATTTTCGAGTTAATTTTAATTTTTATTTAAATTAAAAAACTATGATACCATCATTACCATCCTACCATCTTCTTTGTAATAAATATTCAAGAAATTAATTTAAAAAAATACTTTCAGGCCCATCTATTGGTCATTTATTAAAGCTAAAATTACAGAATTCTTTTATTACAGAAAACTTTAAGCTGTTTATTTTTTACAATCACCGCATAGATATCTTTTTTATTTAAGACATCTATTTTAATTATTTTACAATTTTAATGGTAACGGCTTCCACTCCACCAGCACCAAAAATTATCATAATCATAAATATTTGTTTTTATATAAATAATTTCCTTATGCGTTACATAAGTTTCAAAAAATTAATTCAAAAAAACTGTCAGCTAAAAATTAAAAAACTTTTGTCCTCGACATTCACTTGCCAAAGATACGACACGTGATAACCTACTAATAAATAAATAATTATTGCTTTTGAACTCATGACTCCACACTTTAGTATGAGTTTTATAAAGCTTGTGTACTTGTGAAGTTGTGATACAATTAACTAAGTAGTTGTGATGCTACCTAATATTGTTAAATTTTATTTTATCTATAAGGATTAATAATCTTTTACGTGATTTGATTAATCAACTTTCCCCTCCACAAATCAAAAAAGCATGTAGGTGTAGTTTTATTGATTTATTTTAACATTAAACTATATAATATACTTAAGATAATAAAGTAATTCGGAATTGCAGCAGAATGTTCCATTATTGGCTGTTATAAAATAAAATTGTTATAAATGAATTCCTCCATGGAAGCAAACAGTCCAGGGGCTGCTATTGAAAACCTTTATCCAGCACTAACACAATGTTTTGCCATTATTATCTGCGGGTAAATACTTTATTTTTGTTGACGTTAAATGTAATGAATTGTTTTTAAGGTATTTAGCTGGACGCATGAACCTAATATCTGAAACTGAAGCCAAAGGAATTAACACATTCGTAGGAACATTTTCGTTACCCTCGCTAATCTTTATGTCTTTAGCTGAATTGGAGTTAGGTTCAGTTAATTGGTTGTTCCTATTATCAATTTTAATTGCTAAAAGTATTGTATTTTTTTCTGTGATAATTATAACATTGCTAGTTGGGCGACCGTTGAATTTCGGCCGTGCCGGTATATTTGCTATATTTTGCACACAAAGTAATGATTTCGCTATTGGATATCCCATTGGTAATAACTTAATAAGGCCTCAACTTTATAAGTTTAAATTTTAATAGTCGATGTATGTTTAAGTTGCTGCACTGTACGAAGCAACCCATCCAGAATATGCTACTTATTTATATCTAATGGCACCAATCAGTTTAGCAATTTTAAATCCACTATCATTCATATTAATGGAAATTGGCAAACGCAATAATCCAAACAGAAGCGAATTATTAGTAAACGATGGCGATGTAGCCAGTAATGTTTCTATTCATAAAATGAGAATGAAAATGATTGGATCTGTTGCAAAGAATATTTTTTTGAATCCTGTTATTCTAATGACAATTTTGGGTATTTTTGGAAATTTTATATTTAAACATAAAGTGCCAATCTACTTGGGTGGTGTTTTAGAAGTAAGCAGACAGTGTTCACTTTTACTATTGTAAATATTAATTGTTTTATGTTTAGGTCTTAGGCTCTGCCTTTTCGGCAAGTGCTCTTTTCCTTCTTGGCCTGAGAATGGTGGGAAAAGTGCACAAATTGCGAGGGGCTACTCTTGTTGTGCCTGGAATTCTGATCATGGTTAAATTGTAATCAAAATACAACGTTTTCCAGCATCGTCCGTCAATAAAATGTATTTTTTTGTAGAATTGCTTTGCCAATAGTTACGAGAGAAGTTGTAAGTCTATTGCATCCCGGCCACAACAAAACGGAAACATTAGATCTGAGTACTTATGGATTTTTATATGGTACTTTTCCAGCTGCACCCACAGTGTTTGTATTTGCAACGCAATATTCAATAGACATCGATTTAGTATGCTTTTAAGGACTTGATTATAAAATAAAACTTTCCTTAATGTAAATTATTGCAGATTGCCAGTGCTATGGTAGCTTGTACGTTTATTAGTGCACCATTAATGTTTGTATCTGCTAAAATGATCACTATTACAAATACGAATCCATCAGACTATATTAAACAATTGGACGCTTTCACATTAGACATAAGCATAATAGGTTTAATTGCTTGTTTATGGGTGATATTAGTGTTTAGTTTGACAAAGAAAATCTTTAAAATACCCCATAAAATTACTATGTGCTTAATTATTTCACAGGTACATTTTTCTTCTAAAAGTGTAAATCGATTTAATTCCTTCAAAATTTCAGTTTCTGAGTTGTATGGGAGCTATTTTTTGGAATACTTTACAACAAAAAGAGGGATGGGCCGGAATTATACAGTTTTCGTTATTTACTATTGGTGTATACAGTTCAAGATTGTGGACAACGATTTTAGCTGTTACATTACTGTTTTTACAATGTAGAAGTCTATGTTATGTGCTAAAATTGCAACCAGTTTTCGTAATTATTGGATGGGGGTAAAACATGTTAATAAATTTGTATTTATAGTATTACCACTGAATTTTGTTGTAGTTTGCCGGTAATGTTTGCGGCAATGCTACTTTTCTTCGACAGTAAACGTAATTTAGAACCGTTCGAAAAACGTAATCCGAATTTCGTGTATGGTGCTTCACAAGCAATTGTTTCTGTATCATTATTAGTGCTTTGTTTCATTGGTAAACTATCTACATATCTAAAATAGACAATGTTTTAATTTTGTGCTTAAATTTAGTTACTGTGGGATGTCTCATATTGCATCAACGTTACCGAAAACGGCTTACACGCTACTTAAATTTGGCAAACGATTTAGCATCTGAAGGTGATGTAATTCAAAGTAGTCCCGAAGCGGAGACAAGCTCTGCAGAAATAGGCGTACATCCAGGACCCAGTGCTGAAACAAACGTGTCTGCAACAACTGTGAGCAAATGCGGTTTGCCAACCATAAATGAGGGGTGTTGTGAAGACAGTCCTGTAGTCGATATTGAAGACTTGCTGACACCGAATGAGGGCGAATTTAAGACGCTCATCCCCGTTACTGAAGACTTGTACGATAAAGTTTCAAATTGATATATATGATTTTAATTTGGATGATTGCAGAGCGGGCAATGCGTGTCCAAGTCGATTCGGGTGTCAGGGGCCCAATCGAGAACAGTGTCACGGCATTATTCAACAATATCAACAACAAATCGACGATGATCTTGAATTGTTCGAGGAAGAACCAGAATCGCACGAACCGCAAATCTTGCGGCACACTGTCTTATTGATTTTACTGCTTTGCTCAATGTTTGTTGGTTTAGCATTGTCGATTTGGACTCTAGTTATGGAACAAATCACGGGTATATACATAGAGTTGTCGTTTTTGGATGCTACTCTAAATTTTGGACAAAGTATTATCATTTTCGCCATATTTGGCTTAGATACCAAAGAGATAATACTACCATTGTTGAAATATTGGAGGAAAATGTGGTATGGAGCGAATACTTTAACTTTACCAGCTTGGCATGAACTTAGTGCTGAAACAACGCACATTTGTGATCAGTTTGTAACCCATCATTTGACTAATTGTCGTAATGCTATTGCAGCGGACAAAAGGTTCGCCTGTTTTGTTGGGATAAATAATAAATTTAATGAAATATTTCTGTTTAGGTGGCGACTTAAAGTTTATCGACACGTTTTCAGTGGCACACAATTTGTTGATTGGTTAATAGAGGTCGGTTTGGCTAGAGATCGTGTGGAAGCCGTTAATTATTCTCGACATTTGATTGAAGGGAAGGTATTAAGACATATAAATGGTGTTTATCACTTTTATGACAGGAATTTGTTGTATACTTTTAGTTAAATTTCTAAGATTTACTATTTTATTTATACATTTTATCTATTTATTTGACAAAAGTTTTATATATGTATATTTTTATACTTAGAGGACATAAATTATCATTATTTATATACCTACCTATGATAATAATACTTTAGGTAGGCCTTATACAATTATTATCGAAATTTTATCTAAAAATTAAGATATTTTTATATTGTATATTGAAATTGTTGACCCTTATGCAACGATTAAATTACAAATGGTTGTAAATTATCATTATTGTTAAACTGTAATGTGGTTGTGTGGGCAACAGAATATTTAAATAAATTGCACTTTTAAGAAACGACAACTTAAACATAACACACAAAAACGCTTATATCTTACCTAGTTCCATAATATTGGGCTAAGTTTTATTTATAAGATTGTTGGTGCCATATTTAACTATACCGTGTTAAAATGTTTTAAATTATTATAATTTTGTTATGTATGTATGTTAATAATTGTGTACAGTGATCAGCCATGCTGTAAACAAATGTATAGTCTGATTAGACAATATAATTGTTTTTAAATTTAATCAAGTTTCAAGTTAATAAAAATTAGGAAAATAACCAGTTTTTAATTAAAAACACCACACATTTGTACATATTTATAGAATATATTTAAGATTATTTACATTCAAATTAATTAAAAAAAAGATTTGAAAAATAGATATAAGGATTTTTAACGAATATTTGCCTTAATTTAAAAAACATAATAATGTTATAATAAAAAAACACCATCTTAATTTTCATTACGATTCATCATTCTCTTCAACATCATTATCCCTTGTTTCACTTTTATCATTCACATTTTGTTCATTTTCATTATTTTTATCAGTAGTTTCATTATCCAGTTCATCAGTCTTTGTGTTTTCGTCTGAATCGCCGGTGATATTTTTCGGACTTTCTCCATCACTTTTTTCCACCGTTCTAATATTTGATATTGTAATATTGCGTGCCTCTTCCGTTCTACCTTGAATCGCGGCAATCTTCAACGGATCACTAACCACTTTATTATTTGTCGTATCAATTATCTCTAATCCACTATCAAGTGGATCCAATATTGGCGCTGATTTTCTTTCCGCTATTTTACCACCATTCTTCGACATATCTATAATTTCTAAATTACTTTTTTCGCTCACAATTATCGGCTGTGCCACTAAGTTAATCTTTTTAAATTCACTCTTATTAGCATTCGAATTCGGTTCTCGATATGTTACAATTGGATTTGGGAAATACATTTCATCATCTTGCATTTCTTCATCAGTAAAATTGACCACATTGTCTTCCACATCGATGGCATCATCCTCCGGATCGTATGGTTCTGACTTAATGTCGGATGGATCTAAAAACGAATCGTTTTTTTGATCTGCCAATGGAGAATTGTCTGGAGACTTTGAACTGCTACTGTAACTACTATGGTAAAACTTGGGCACTTTTACGTTTGGCCGTGAACGAGTCCCTTTACGCGACTGGAATATTTGTGGTGTCTAAAAAAAGAACAAATCGTTATAAAATTAAAAATAAACAAAATAAATATTTTTACTTCTTCCGATTCATCTGAATATCTCCGTCTTTTCACTCGTTTCGGTATATGTCGTTTAATTTGTGCATATTTTGGCGATTCCTTTTGCTTAATATTTGAAGTGGATGGCTTATTATCTTTTGTTAATTCTTCATATACTGGTTCGAGTAAATCTAATGGATCCAAAACATCATCACTGTCTGTATCAATCCTTCTTGGTACCGGATTCGGTTTTAATTGTGATTTCATTGGTTTCTCTTGTTGAGGATTTTTTTTAACTGGTTTATTGTCTTCGGAATCATTGGATTTACCGGCAAGACCTTTAATCTGCAATAAAACTAATTAAATTTACCAGAATTTAAAAGAAAACAAATTTTTTTTTATTACTTTTAATGCTTCAGCAACACTAAGCAATTCTTCTAACTTATTTTGGAAAATGTGTACTTCACCCGAATACATAAAATCACATAAAGACCTAACAATCCAATATGGAATATCCTTTAGAAATAATACTGGATGTTGCATTGGACTAATGCCATTCAAAACTTCCTCAAAATATGGACTACACGATGACAAAATGATCTAAAAATAACTAAATTGATAAAAAACAATAATAATTGCATCAGAACCTACTCGATGACATTTTAAAGTCCTCCCTTCGGCCACTAAAGTGACGTCGACGAATTGTTCTCGATTCAGAAAAGCCGGAAATGAAGTCTGCATATTGGAGTGATGGCTGTTCCATCTTAGACAAACTTCTTCTTCAGGAACCGGTTCTGGAGTTGGTGGTTTCGGTGATGGTTGTGGTGGTTTCTTCTCCGTCGATGAAGTTTGACGAGTCACTTTCAATTTTGTCGGCGACAACGGTTGACTGTGCAATACTTGATCGGGTATTTCGATTTTTGGATTCGGTATTAAGCGTTGTTGATTTATGGTGCCAGCAGCATCTGCAAAATAAAAACGATAATTATTAAAAAATAATTGTCAACGAACTATTTTTAGTACTCTTCTTGGCGACTGATTCTTTGTCAAGAAATAAAGTTTTCGTGTCTAATGGACATGTTTGACAAACGCTTAAATGCCTTCTCATACGTCCAGCATGCGTCTGATATTGTTTTTTACAATATTTACATTGGCCATACAATCTGTCATTTATGCGAATTTTTTTAAAATGTTTCCAAACGATACTCTGTCGTTTGGCCATATTAACAAAACTGAAACGTACACATATACGTATACAACGCACATCACGTTGTATATAAAAATAAATATTAGCTGATTGCACCGTATGTGTGTATGTATGTGTAAAACTCGACCAGTCAAATACGACAAATTGACGGTCAAATACGCCCTAGCAGTCGTTTATTATTCGCGTATTGATCGTCTAATACGAGCAGTAAATGACCTTGTTTAATTGCATTGTGAATTATTCGAACTGTAATAAATATATAATATTTTAAATAAATGTAAATTTCATGTAGTTTTTTAAAAAGTATTGTACTTTTTTTTTAAATGATCATACTTTTATACAAAAAATAGGTTAAGGTTGATTTGAAAAACAAAATTTCTGACAATTATCAGTCAATTTTGATGTTTACATATTTTTTCCTAAATTACGTCAGAATTTGCAAAAAATGACCATAAGTACAAATTATTTATTTTATATTTAGAGTCTACGGGTACAATAGACCTTTTTAATATTGCGAGACAGAAAGTATGTGCGTCGGTTTTGCACATGGTTGGTATCAATGGCGGCTCTGAACATATATTTTTAAGCGGTTATGTTGGCAATTTTTTTCAAAATGCAAAAAGAAAATGTGGAGTTAATTGATTGTAATTTTTAAAAAGGATTGCAGATAGTTTGATGATCAATATATACATTACTGTAATATGTAAATTTAGTATCCTATAAATAAACTCTATAATGCTCTATAAATATTACCACGAAAAGCCGCATTGTCCCTGGGGACATTTCTAATTTTCTGTTTATCAATTCGAGTCCATGCAAAAATTGATGGAATTGCTGTAGGCTTCAAAATCTTCTTCTTAGTTTTATAAATAAAATCATTATTTTGAAAATGTTCTGAACAAATCTAAAATTAACATTTCTTTGAGGTTATGCTATAACAAAATAAAATATGCTATTGTTACACCTTAGTATATTTATTAATTTTGAAAGGGTTCGGGTTACTTATACTTTTTACAGTGTCAGTGACACGTTTTATTTTGTAAATCCAAATTGTCGTTAAAGCTGGATTACTTGTAAATTTGTGATAAGATATATTTGGCATAGGCCCGGCATTTGTGCACAAAGGTACACAACAGTGGAAAACCATTTTTTAATAATATGTATATTTATCACATGAACACTAAATTTGTTCAGAATCAGTACTTTGGAGGCAATTTTTTTTAGTTTAATTAATTTACTGGGGAACACAAGCACAAGATGCTAATAAAACTAAACCATGTGCAGAAACGGACGCGCAGGACCAAAAAGGGCCACTATAAAATTAAAAAGGTCTAAAACGCACAAAATGTACAAAAATATATAACTGTATAAATAAATAATGCATTGCAGTGCGTAAACATATAAATATTCATAATCTATGATTACAATTGATAAGATAAAGAAAGTTGTGAACTTTTTTAGGCAAAATAAAGTTCAAAATAGTAAATAATGAATTAAATCTACTCCAAATGCAATTTGAGCTATTTTCTATTTTTGCAATTATATATTAGAATCTTTAATAAATCGATAAACTAATTAGTTCTATATGTATATCAAAATTAAAATGTTTAAATATATTTAATTAGATAATGATTAGATAATTAAGTTTCATGAGAGGTTTTTTTAAATTTTTGAAATATAAATGGTGCCCGCCGGACTGTCGTCTGTCAGAGACGAATTCATGGCCACTTGGAATTAAAACAGAAGTTCCCAACCACCCTACGAAACTTTCCTTATAATCACAACAAAAACATTCCACATTCTAAACATTTTACCAAACAATAGATTATACGTTAAAATCAAATAATTTCATACCGTTTTTTTCAAAGAATTCTCTATCACGTTCACGTAATTTATAAAAATGTTGACATTTCTTCCATTTATTTTTCACTTCTTGTAAGGTACGTTTCTCAATGCTAACTTGATTTACACGCTTTAAAACGTCCAACCACGATTTATGTCTGGCCAATTTATTAACTGCCCGCTTCGAAAATTGTCCATACAGTACATGATAATGTTTTTTTACTGTTTGCACCAATGCCTCAACTTCATCTGGTGAGAAATTACTTTTTCTAGCTTTTTTAATCAACACCGAATCGGCCATTTTGCTTAGCACTACCACTGTCGTATTAAATACCAGATGCAGTGTGGCAAAAAAATTTTAGTCAAAATTTTATAAATCACACACACAACCCGTATTATTAAATGAAATAATAGTATATAAATATCCAAATTTAATACGTATTATATATGTTGTACGTAAAACCACAAAATACACATAAATTACTGTTGTATAAACGATGAGGACATAAAATTACACGAATTTCTGGATCTGCTAGCTGGTCTGTGGCCTAGTAGTAGACTTGAACACATACAAAACCAGTGATTCTAAAACTGTTTTTAAAAAATTAAATACTCTATTCAATAAGACTAATAAATCAATAACGGTGCTTCAACTTCAATTATGTAATAATATTATTAATGCATTTACGGACTCATTTATTTAGATATCTAAAATAGTAAAGTGTCTCTCAGTTCTCTCACTATAATTGGAGGTGTGAACATTTATTTGCTTTATGAAAGTACAACTGAATTTAGAATTCTTTGAAAAACGATCGAGTGTGCGTTGTTACTTGTTTGGCAAAATTAAATGCTTTCCCGCTTCTTTTTACGCTTCATCTTACCTGAAATTTTTATTGGATGAAAGGCATCAGAAAATTCACCGTATTTTTCTTTTGCCACAGCAATTGAGTTATGATCTGGTGCATGATTATGGGGAATATTTAATTTTGGTGCAGAATTTGGTCCAGTTGAAATGCTCCCCTGTAAATAACTTTGTTAATTCCATTTTAAATTTTTGAATTTTTAGTTTTTTCGTACTCGACATAGTAAACTTCTTTGGGCGCATCTCCACCTTATTCCACCACTTTTCTTACTTTTATGAACTGTGTACATGTAACCCTTGTAAATAATCTTCACACCACCTTTGTTCGATTTAATATATTCAATGGTATCGTCGTCGTTTTCATCCATTTTATTTAAGTAAAATTTTTAGATTATTTTTAGATGATTAGTGTTTGGGGCCACTGGATAAGTCATAAGTCATATGCAAAAACAGAGAGGGACTAAATATAGAACTCTCAATTCCATTCAATCAATAACGTTACCATTTTTATTCTTAAAAGTTACCATTACTATTTTATGTTTATGCGTTTTATGCTTTTGTTAAAATAGGAATTAGTAGATAAACGATTTAAAGACTTTTGAGTAAATAAATTTGAAACAATTGCAAACCTTTTGAAAATAACTTAAAATAAAATAATGGAACTCTTACACTAGCTTTAGTGCCTATTTCTGGAGAGATCTAAAAATACAACAACAGTTTTTATTAAATAAAATTCTTTCATCTTTAATGACTTATTAAATAAATGATATTTAACTTTTTAACATAATAAAGAGTTTTTAAGGTTTAATGTAGTTCTTTAAGGAAGATTCAAATTAATTTATTAAAATTAGGGACACATGCTAGGACTTTTCTGTATTTTTCGATTGGAAACACTGTTTTAGGGTATTATAAAATTATGTGTTGGCAACATTGAACAAATTTTTGCAAAGAAATGTCATATTCTAACCTTAAATGTCTTATGTATTTTTTACAAATTTATTGTTTTAAAATTAAACAATAATATTGGAATTGTGTTTACAATGGCTGAAAATTTACCTTCTGCCATTGAACAGGAACTTTTAGGTATAAAGCATTTATTATGGGGTAATGAAATAAAATCGGACATATTTAAGCGCTGGTCGCAAGGTAAAAAAACACTGCCATAATTACATATTTTCACATAATAGTTTACCAATACCTTTTGTTCCAGGTTTCTATTTTAGTAAAAACGAAAAAAGTGCTTTAGAACAAAGCGAAGGCGGACCATGTGCTATTATAGCTCCTGTACAAGCTTTTATTTTAAAGAATTTACTGTTAGAATTTAAAGATGTTTCCATTATTAAAGAAAAAGTACGCACTTACAATATCTTTTTTAATTATTACAGATAATAACTATTGAAAGTTATTCAATTAAAATCACAAATTCACAATGGTTACACACTCGTTTTTTTTAGGTTACTTTGGACATTCAGGATAGACTTTTAGTGCATTCCCTATGTGAAATTTTGGGGCTTTGTAATGTACAAAAGTATTACATAGTATATTTAAGCGACGATTTTAGAGAAAATATTGGAACAGTGGAGGTGAACGGTGATACAAATGAAAATGACAATTCGTCACCTTGTTTTAGTGTGAACACACATCCAAATGCAATTAGTTTTCATGAAAATTTAAAAATTACTCCAGTCTCTAGTATTCAAGAAGTTAGTAAATATTATACAGAAAATATAAACTGTTTAAAATCGATGTATGGTATTTTATTATTTCTTTATTCTGTGATAGCAACTAGAGTAAGTTTATAACTTTACACAATAATACAATTATTTTAAGTACTTGCATTCCTCAGGGTCTAGAACAAGTTAAATCAGAGTCCGATACTCAAGATCCATTAATAGACGAAACATACGGCTATGGAAGTCAATCGTTAATCAATTTAATGATAACTGGCCAAGCAACAACATACGTTTGGGATCATGAACAAGATGTTGGCGGATTAAGTAATAAAATTGATCATATTTTTTATACTAAAAATATAAGTTTTTGTTGTAGAACTTAAAGGTATTGAAAAACAAAGTTGTATTGGTTTTATAACCATAATGGAACACTTGAGATTCTGTACTGTTGGTTCGTTTTATAAAAACCCTATGAATCCAGTATGGGTATTAGCATCTGATACACATTTAACAGTGCTATTTAGTGATGAAAGGAAATTAGTAAGTCCAGAAACGAAGAGCGAACAAGCTAGACGAATTTTCAAAAGTTTCGACCCGGAAGGAAATAATTTCATTTCAACAGATCAGTTGCAGAATGTTTTACAAGCCTTAGATCTTGTTAGTGATACCGAATAGTAAGTTTTTATAGAATTTTAGTTATTGGAAAATTTTAATAAATTCGTTTTAGTGTAAATATCATGAAGAAAAAACTGGACAGCGAAAGCTGGGGCGTAATTCTATTAAATGCCTTCATGGAAGAATTTTTCCCGAAAGAAGAATCGTCCACACCAGATATGTTCACACTAATTCACTATAATGGCTTAGCACAAAGTAATATTAACGGTCAAGTAAGAAAATGATCAATTTAATTATCAAGAAGCATACTGAGTTTGTGGTTTTTCAGGTTCAATACCATTTTGGTTCAGCAATACTTTTAGAATCGGACTTGAAATCAATTTGTGAATCAAATCCAATGTTAACAGTTCTTCAGACAAAGTGGCCAAATATTGAAGTTAATTGGTGTGATAATATTACACCATCACTCAATTAATTTTAAGTTGTTTTTTTTCCTATACTGAATATTTTGTATAAATTTTTTATTACAATTAGTTTGTATAACTAATCTATTATATTTATCTAGCGAATTGCATTTATTTTTTCCATTTCATTGTTTTTGTTTTTGTGTTTATTATTAATTATGATTCACTCTTATGCTATTTCTTTATTAGGTATATAAAATTTCAATTCTTATATTTTTTACACTTTATTGTGACTGCATTCGTAAATTTGTAGGAACATAAATTTTGTTCGAACCAAACACTGTGGATGTATTCGTATGTGTCAGAACTGTGTGTTTTAAAAAGAAACCTTTTTTGTAAACGAATGCGTCCAGAGCAATTGGTTAGAATTGAAGCAAAGCTTTAGTTTTTATTTCTGCAAAATAAAATGTAACTGTTCTAAAGAAAGATTTGTCGATATTTTAAGTGTTTAATGACGTAATCTATTTTGTAACATTTTATAAGTACAAATTGAATAATACACAAACCTTACTGTATATAAATGAGATTATCGAATTCACTAATATGTGATTTGTTTGTTAAAAGTTTTGAATTGTTTCAAAATTTTATCACTTAAATATGTGTAAATCCACTTTAGTGCAAATCAAAAAAAACGTTAGTGAGTTTGATGAAAAGTATTAATTGATAAAGAAAAATTATAAATAATTCTTATAAGTTAATTGCTTCTGTAAAAATAAAGACAAATTATTTCGGGATTTTTTATTTATTGAATTTTTACCTGTGCATCCACCAAAAATCGAAATCTTATTAAGGAAAATAAATGAAAGACTTATGGGATTTTTAATATTTGCTATTTCCAGTAAATAGAATTACATCACACATACATTTTTCATACATCAATTTTGAATAAAAACATTGCGTCAACAAAATTGTCTAATTCCACAATTTTTTTCTCTATAATATCTTAGAAATAATTTTAATTCTGATTTTATTATTTTTTCATGTAGATAATGCCTCGAAAATTCACAGATAATTTCTCGCTAAACCTAATAATCCTTTTACATTCCTTTTTTTATTTTATAATAATTAATTTTCATAATAATTATTGTTATAAATAACTACATACATTTTTAAGTACAAAATTTTTCATTTTATACAAATATACAATAAATTTTTAATACATATTAGCCTAATTAAATGGTTTTTTGTTTTTTGTTTAAAAAATATATGTATTTATTTATTCACAGGAAAGAAAAACAATACGTCATATCTCTTATACTTTTTTTAAATCAAAAATATAAAAAATGTTATCAAAAGTGATTTTTTTCTTAGTTTTTTTTTAACAACAATAATAAAAAATTAACGCATTATTTTTTCACAAACATTCAACACTTTCATACAAATTTTTTCTTGCTCTGCGAAATGCAATCTACAGTTCTTTAAAAAATAATAATATAATAATTAAAAGAGGACAAAAACTGTGTATAGGAACTTAACAACAAAAATTACTACAAAGCATTATATAATAATTATATAAGTTAAAATATAAATGGCAGTCAATTTTTAATAAAAAATGGCAAAACATAGTAAAAAATCTTTATAACGAATACGTATTACACTAAAAAAATATTTATAATTTATATAATATGTATAAACAAATATATTTCAAAAAAAACTTATATTTAATGTGCGATTTGATAAGTTTTACACAAAATACAAATTAGTAATTATAAAATATATGAAGGAAATTATATAAAATAATTTTTTAAAAGTTTCTTAAAAAAATAATTAAAACACAAATAACCTTCTATTGTAATACACGTATACAGTGGGTAAAATATAATTGTTTAAATAAATTACTAAATATTTTCTGTACTTTATATGCATATTATACTTAAAAAATATAAAAAACTGCAGTTTCCATTCACAGTTTTCAAATTGATTATAAAAAAAGTTGAGCCTTTTGAGTTAGCCAGATTCGAAGTTATTGATTTTATAACAGATATATTACCTGATTTTTATATTTTCTGTGTATCAAGATCTATTCGATTGTGTTTTATTGTATTTAACTCAGAACCTACCAGATCAATATGTCTATTTTAAAACCAATAACATTTATGGGTTTTTCGTAAAATTACATTTTGTTATACAATATAAATAGCATCATAAGCATTAAATTATATAAGTAAAACATAAAACAGTTTTTAGTTAATACATTTAAAATGCTTAAATAGTACATACATATTGTTTAAGAATGGTTTAAATGTAAAATGGAACAACTCGTGGAACAATGAAGTTTCATAAATAGTACAAATAAATTTGTCGAAAATTTTCTGTTTTGGAAGTTTTGTAACGCCTGTTATTTTTTTTTGGTATTATATACTATTCACAAACTTTTAAAAGTTACCTTAAACTCATTTATGGAATTGATATTTTGACAAGTGAAAAACTAACATAAAATTGAATATTATTATAGTAACTATTGAACTACAATATTGTAACAATAAACATTTAGCTAAAATCTCATCAACTATAGTGCAATATGGCAGAAAATGTTGCCAAAATATCAATTTATTCTTATACTATTGTTTTAGTTCTTTTATTGATTAAATTTCTTTTATTTATGCATATTCATTTGAAATTTTGTAGGAATTTTTTTTGATTGAATTTAAGACAACTTTATGCGAGTTGTTTTTGGCTGTTTTTCCACTGTTTTTTTTATAAATTAATTAATAACTGACATATACAGAAAACATAAACATAACTTAACATTGTAATAACTGGTATAACACAACTAACATTGATTAACTATACTATATAATATTTATTTTTTTTTAAATATTGTATGTGGTTTTATTATTCAATAATGTTAAATTTTTTTCGTGTGTAAATTTTGCACATTTTTTTTGTAAGGCCGAAAATTGTGTAGGTTTCCCAAAAGTGACTTTAGACTTACATGTATTTACTATATATGTTAGATAATTTAAAATAATACACAGGTAATAGAAGAGAAGAAATTATATACTTTAATTATATTTAACACCCGCCAAAAATTGTATATAATTTTGTTATATTTGCATAAAAAATTAACAGATTTAACTTAGTAGTTGAATTTTCTCCAAAAATGTTTAACGCACATTTATCATTTTTTGTTTAAACAGGTTGTAATTATATAAAAAAGTAAATGAACATATTTTAAAATGTATTTGTATGTGGAGATGTACAATCTGAATACATTATTGTAAAAAAATATAAATTCAACTGCTCAATGAAAACTATTTTAAAATAGATTAATTTTTTTGACCATTTTCCGAAATTTTCATTTTAGATTTTCATAGAGCAGCCACCAAATAACTGTAACCAAAGTGTGGTATATCTGAATTTTTGTATAGTATGAGGAAAGGTTCCCATACGTTTAGACTATTGCAGTTTAACTGAAAATTTAACTGAAAACTGATTTGTTACAACTACCCTTTATCGTTTATATACTGTGGGGCTTTTATTCTGTCATTTTTCCAGCTATACACAAGCTATTGTAACGTTTATACAGCTATATATGGGGATCAGGTGTAAAATTTTGTTCAAAACATGTTGATTTATTTTAAATAAAGCAAAAAATTTTGAAATTTTCTCCAAATATTGATGCATTAACACTAAAACACACTATTTACATTAATGGGCCAAAATACTACACATTTGTAAATGTTCAACTATTCCAAAACAAAAATTGTTAATATTTAGAATAGAAACGGAAATTTAGGCCCTTTTACAACACTATACTTGTACATGCAGAAAATTTTGAATCGAAAACCGTCTATTAATATGGGATTATTTTGCTTATTACTTTTTTTGGGTCCCCACAGTTATTTTTTGAAAAGAGCAGTATTGCAACAAAAGACAGTTTAAAAAACTTGAAATCAACATTATTAACAAAAACTGGTTATAAATTGAAAAACGGTGTGCAAATGCAAAATTTGCACATGTATTTGTGGGCTATTGTAAAAAAATTTTTATTTTGTTTGTAATTTTACAATAAATATTCTGTCCATTCGGGCAACTCTAGACGTTAATATTTATGTAAAATACATCAAATGATGATTTAATTCCCATAATTGTAAATTGCAAAACAAAAAAAGAAATTATTAATTTGGGAACGTCCACCATCACAGGATTTACTAAATGTTTGAATTCAATAATTGTTTTTGAAAACAAAACGCTTTCTTAACACACATTAAAATTAAGAACAGAATTTTATAATGCGGAGCGCGAAAAATTTTCAAAATCAACTTTTGATTGGGCTATTGTGGATTTTTTAAAATTGTAATAATTACATTATAGATTGATAATGTAATTATAATGTGGGCAAAAATGATTTGAAGCACTTTGTGCAACCGGGCTATTGTATTTGTTTTTTTTTGTGTTTGTGTATTTTAACTATTGTATTATATTATTGTGTCGCAATCGAGTTGTATTTATTTATTAATTGTATGTAATAATAACTGTCGCAGTTGAGTGGGTTTTTTTCGCATAAAAGTGACAGATTTTTTCAATTACCAACGAATACAATGTATAGTAATTGAACAATCTGCCAGCAAAAATCACTCCCCAATTATTAGATCCAAAGAACAAATCAAAATTACAGAAATCGAATAGTAAATTTACTTAAAATCCGCAAGAAATGGCTAGAAATCATAAACTATCATCAATTTTTCTTGTTAATTAAGCCAAACTTAGATTTTTCATATATTTTATTTGATTTATTTTATATTATATAAAGGGGGTGTCGAACGAAAACTCTTACGCATTGAAATATTTTACACAATACAAATTTGTGTGTAAAATATGTCTTGTATTTGTCACTTTTTAGGGAAATTATGGGCACAGTAAATGTAACTGTGTGTAACTATTGTAATTAGTTTTTTTAATTGACTATTTATGTAACTATTGTGGATATGGAACTAAATTCTGAATGATTATCAAAACATTACAATTAAATTATTTTTCAATGTAATATAATTGCAGTGTTTTGCTAATTTTCCAAAATATAACTGTTGAATTGCTTAAATATGTACAGGCTCTTATTATAGAAAATATTTACACATAAAACCACATTATTTGAACGAAAATTGGCGATAAAATTAAGAAGAAATGAAAGAAACTCTTGACAAATGGAAATTTAAGTACGTTCGTTTTGATAAAAATTGGTTAAAATTTCATATTTTTGTTTTTTTGTAACAAGGAATATTCCCACCATTCACGCATCTCATCCATACGAAAAAATTGGGCAATACCCCGTTGTGTATTTATAAATATATTTTTTTTATTAAAATAGGTATTTGCTTTGTACTTTTAATAAAAAACAAAACAAGAAAAAATAAGAATATTATTTAAAATTAAGCGAATTTTGTTTTTGTTTTGTGAAAAAAATCTTTTCAAAATCACAGTTTGAATTGCAGAGAAACAAATATTTAATATTTTATTATTGCTAAGTATAGTACATTTAAACCGGCCAAAAAATAAATAACAAAAAAAAAACATTTGTAATAAGAAAACACAAAAATCACAGTAAAATAAAAGTTTTATAAGCTCTTTCGAAAAACTCTGGAACGGTCAAATAATTTAAAAAAAAAACAAGCTAATATGGATCTTTATGAAATATTATGGAAAATTCTAGTAATAATAAGAACCTTTTGCACTTATATATTAAATTGGGTCTAAATTATTCAAAATCTTTATTTTTTCGAAATATTCAATATTAAATTTTAGTAAATTTGAGTTTCACGTTGGTGTAAAAATTGTACAAAGGTTCTAATGTAATTTTAGCTTTATGTAAAAAACTGTGTTTTAAGATTAAGCCTTTAGAGATTCTAAACTTTAAATTTAATAACAAATACATCACATAATATCTCTATTAAAGTTTTATTTTTAGATTATTTGACCGTTCCGGAGCATTTTAAAGTTCTTAAATAAAAATATCTAAAAAGTTATATTCGATTTTGATATATTTTCCGATTTCCAAATAAAAAATGAACGATTAAATTTTTAATAAATGAAAAAAAAATCTATAGTTATAGTTCTTCATTCGTACAAGTTACAATCTAAAAACAATAATTATGTATATGTACAAAGTAACCTATATTATATATGTATATATAATATAAAATACCTACAAAATAATTATAGGTATTTTCCACTTTTTTAATAACACTTAATCTATACATTGTTTGAATGATTTTTCTGTTAAACACTTTTAAAGTGCATTTAAAAATATTATGGCCTAGCCATCAAAAAAATATATACTGAGCGCACTTCACGTAAAAAAATTAAATTTTAATTATCGTTTTATATTTGGCACATTTCAATTTTCTTTTTTTCCTAATTTCTCGTAAACAGTATTATAAATATTGATTAATCGGTTCTACTTTAGCTAATTTATTTGTACTTTCATTTAAGAAATAAATAAATTAAAATGTATTTGGGTTACATTCGTCTAAAATGTGTTCGTTATCGAGTCGAGTTTTGTTTAAAACACTCTTTTATTATAATCAGTCTAGAATATAAATTTTAGGCAAATGTAACCGAAGAGAGTGACGTTTATCATAATTTACTTTTTTTTATACAAAATTATAAATACCTATTAAAACTATATACTTTTTGGAATTACTTTATATATTTACTTTTTAAGTTTTTTTTTGTTTACGCTCCATGCGTTCAGTAATAGCTGAAATTTCATGGCTGTTGGTTTTGTTGTTGACTTGTTAACGAAAATCCTAATGTTCTAGGATCGCTACCGTGCAATCGTAACGCCTGTTCTAACCTTTGTTCCTGAAGCCTTAAAGCTTCTGTTAAGTCAGGACTTAATTGTTGTGACGATTGTCCCTGATGGCCCTGATAATGACCTGACGGAACAGAAGGTGCTGTTTAAAGGAATAAAAAAGGATTCTCTTATCTATCTACTTGGACTCATCAATAATGTATCATTTCAATTAACTCACCATTATGGCGTAGTGGACTATGGCTATTTTCTTGTTGATTTAGTTGCGGCAAGGCCTGGCTCATAGCTAGTCTAAGAGCCGTCTCTGCCTGAGATCTAATTAAAGCCTCAGCGTGCTGCATTCGTAACGCATCTTGTTGCTGTTGCGACTGCTGCGATGAGGACATATCCATTACGGATGAACGCATCACATCTATATTACGGATACTGTCCATGGAGGCGCGCATTGCATTCATCGCGTTCACGGACAATGATAATGTGTCGTTTGATATTGGAGGTGTGGATGGGTTGCTCGAGTTGTTCACTTGATTAGCCTGAAAATTCACAACAAAATTTTAATTTGCGATTGTTTCATATTGTTGGTACACGCCATTATCAATAACGTTGGCTACTTTATCGGATGTAGTATATACAGGGTGTTTCCAACTACATACATTCAGGCTAATTAAAGTGTAATGATTTTAGGTATACATACACCAACACGTTCATCAAAGAATTCTTTCAATAAAATGTTTGATCCTCAAATCCAAAAACATTCCGCTACATTCTACAATAGAGCTTAAGGAGCTTCAAAAACTGCTTTTCTTATGTGAATTGGTTATCATATCGTGACTGATTCCACAAATGTTTAAAAAAACACGATTTTTTCAAAAGAGTTAAATTCTATCACAGTAAATTTTTTAATAAAAAAAGTTTATATTTTTACCTACATTTTTATTCTGGGTTTTCAAAACGTATTTATGTAGATATGTAATAATTAAAGTTATCAAAGTTATTAATTAATACAATATGTACTCGTATACAATCCTATTTTAAATAAAAGTCAGATTCCAAAATGCTTTTAATTAATCTTAGATACGGCTTATTGAAATTTGTATGTATTTATAATATTAAAAATAGGAATCTTCATATAAAAAACAATTAATTCTATATTTATGTTAAATAGCGCTATGTTAACAAAAGCATGTAAATTTTTAATATTGAAAGCTATCTCACGGATTATATAATTACTAGACTTGAATATTTTATTAAAACATTAACTACTTATAAACTTATACCATATACGAGTAGTATGGTACATAATAGTAAAGTGAAAAGTACAAGTTCAAGTAAAAGTTAAAACTGAAAAAAACATAAAAATAATTTTATTTCATAAATGGAAATATTATTAGATGATTAATCGTGGTGACATAGTTTAATAACGATGAGGTATTTTCCAACATTCAGCAAAATAATAATTAAAATAAGAAATTAATACAATAATATAAACATTATTTTAAAAAATGGTGAATGCGCCAATACAAAACTGATTAATTTATTAACACAACGTATATTTTGCACTCTAAATCTAAGAATAAATAATAAAATTAAAATAAAATGTAAAATATACATGTATCATCTATAAATTACAAATTGTTTGTAAATGAAATGAACCATAAATAAAGTACAACAACGTTTCTCACCTGTGTTACACCAAGTCGCATGGCAAGATTGGCAATATTGGCAATGTTTGCGGCAGCTGATGGATCTGAACCTAATCCGGGCGGTACACCACCTTGTCCAACCATATTCGCAATAACGGCCATACGATTAGCCGTATGTATTTGATCCTCAACATTATATTGCTGATGTAAACCATTATTACCTGCAATTAACAAAATTAACATTTTCAATTCATCCCCTTTGTTACACTCAACGTGTATGTAAACAATGACGTACTTCTTAAAATATCTCCTAGCTTTGTGTTGCAATTGTTATTGTTGTTATTGAGGCCACCAGCCTCTGAACCGGCAGAAGACAAACGACCATTACCGGAGGAACTGTCACTGTGAGCACTTGGCGAAGCACACATTGGGCTACCACTTGCTAAAATTGTAACCAATTATATATTATATAGAACAATTATAATTTTATTAAATGTTTGAACAAAAAAGACATACTTGGACCCATTCCAGTGAGTCCTAAAAGACTACTACCAGACGCAGAAGCTGAAACAGCTGCCAAAATTGTTTCTCTTTCACGTCGTTCAGCGGCAGCCCGTGAAAGAACATATTGAGCTGCAAATTGATGTTTCGGATCCATTCTCATATGTTCCATATGGGAGAGCAGTCCTAATACAAGAAGTTAACATTATAACACCTTTAAATTACGCCTTATAACTAAATTAATATATACGATTGTATACTTTTAATTTTTATTATTATTTATTAACATAACACAATGAATGGGTAATATTCTCTTCAGTTTTCATGTCCACATATGATTTTCAAAATAAAACATAAAATAAATATATAACTTAAAACAAATACAAAATCCACATAAACTGATTGTCTAAAAATTATTCATTTTTTTTTTTTTTTTGGTGGAATGTGCTTTGGATCTGTTCTTTGATTGATTTGGCCTTTTCTGGTAGAAATAAAATTTAAAAACTAAAAAAATTCTTAAACGGTTCTTTTAATAAAAATCAAAAACCGAATCACATATGTGGACTATTTACTGAGGAGAATATTATTCATGTACGAAATTTGTAATTTGTGATTTCTACCTGATTCGTTTGTAAAAACTGCTTGACATACAGAACAGGGCCACATTCTAAGTGAACTCGACAACTGAGATGTTTCAGGATGACACGCAAGGTGTTTTCTTAAAGATCCTTCATTAACGTAATGTTTACCACACACGGGACAAGGATGATTGGCTGTCCTCCTTTTCGCTAAATAAGGATCGATGACGTCAACAAAGAGAGAAAACAAGATCAAGCAAAGCACCCCAAAGGATCTTTATCAAAAAGCAAATCAACTATATTGTCTAAACTGTTTGTAATTTCTAGAAAGTTTGCACACCCATTTCATCGATATAATATATTTCCTATTATTATAAAATTAGTTATATAATCAAATTAAATATTTAATATTGTTATAATATCGATGCAATGTGTGGTAGGATAAAATGCATATACGAGTATAACTTGTAGTTTTTCTACTACAAATTTATTTTTGTTAATTTTACAAGTTTGTTAAAAAAGCAGAAATATAATAAAAGCATATTTTACGGGCAGGGTAACCGCAAAAGCGTCCTTTTAGATACATTTGTTAAAAACTATTAGAGTTATTAAATTGTTTTAGTTAGATGGATTTATTCTGTCAACGTTTCGAATTTTTGCTATCTGCTTCAGACACATTCGTTATATTCTAACTTCAGAGGTCAAAATTATATATAAATTATAGTGAATAATGATATAAACATTTCTCGAGTATTAAATATCGGCAATATCAAATAACTTGATTAATAGTAGAAAGCACGATATTGAAAAAAAACATACATTTTGCTTTTTTTATACCTGAACCTAGTTTGCTTGTTTAATATTTACTTATGGGACTTTTATAATGTTTTCTTTAAAAATATGTCCATTAACGATGTTTTTCCCTAGACGTTTTCATGTTTTCTTCTCATTATTAAATATTATTATTAATACATGTATCGTTAGATGATTATAGTCAAAAATTTATAAATAAACAAAAATAAAAACATATACCGTTAAGACAGACTAGCCGATTTGACAACTTGAATAATAAATCAGTGTCAAGATACACTTTAAAATTCAAAAGGGTTTTTTGTAACTACATGAAAACATCGATTAGGGTGAATTCTAAAAGCATTTTTGTTCCCTTTCTAGTTATTTTTTAATTGTATTCTCATTAGCTTGTGTGCCTCTTTGATTTTATTCTTTTTATATTATTATTTATTATTATTTTGATCAAAAACTCCCGATTTTCTTTCAGTCTTTTTTTTTTCAGCACTGTGTATTTATATAATACGCACATAGGGCATCAGTTCTTATTAACTTTTTTCTTATGAAAACACATACAAAGGAAAAATCTTCACCAATTGTACTGTCTTAAAGAAACATTAAAGTATATTCTTTTTTCTTTTTCGTGTGTCTAATGCAGATGAATATTTTTTTAATAAAAACTCATTAAATATTCTATTTTCATCATAGAAATCCATCAAAAGTTAATAAATAACGGAGTTACATTTAATATTTTTGTTGGCATACAAATTGTGGTTTTTTGTTAGAATATAAAGCTGAAGAAATATCAAAATTAGATACTTACTGGCTACCCCAGAGGCATTGGGATCCTTGTGAGTGTGTTTCATGTGTTCCATAAGTGCTTCGCCACCTAAGAACATTTTATGGCAAAGTGGACAAGAGGTGGCATTTGGTCCTCCGATTAGGGCTGCATGTTGCTGCAAACGACCAATACACTGTTGACAAAAGTGCACGTTAATACAAAGTTCAATCAAACCAACACTGGAAGGTGATTAATATTTGCTTATAATTAATATACCTATTAGGGTTAGGTACTTGTGAGTCTTCTAATTCTTAGTTATTATATTATATATAAAATTGGTTTGATTTGAACTTTTTCATTTTTGAATAAGAATGTTTTTGTCAGGCTTTGGACAACCTATAGCATTCCATTTAGTTCTTTGATGATTTTTGTTTAAATAAAATTGGCATTATTTCAAAGTACGGACCTGTCTACAGAATCCCACACAAATTTATATTACAAAATACCGGTTTGTAATTTTGTATTGAAATATATATACATTGGATAGTATATGTAGTAGTGGAGAATAAAAAAAGATGAGATTTCTATACGTTTCTTAATTTATTGCATCTAAGTAGAAATTACTTTAATTATATCAGATATTGTGCACTGTCCAACCAAGTAATTATTCTATACTTTTCTATATATTCCTACTAATAGTGTTAAATAAAATTTTCCAATAACAGGAAACGATGAACTTATATTTATGATTTCCAGTTTGCCAATAAAATTCTCTACGTTATATACCTAATAATGTAAATTGAGTTAAAATTCTTTTTCCTTTAAACGGTAATTAAATTTTATATAAAATGTATTTCATTAATAATATATTTGCTAATTTACGTTGTTGATTATTAAAAAAGCTCGTAAAAATTGCGTATACTTAGTTTTACAAACAATATGAGTCGTTTTAAATTTATAAAGATTTATGTGTATGCATCTAGTTCAAAATTACAACTTAGTAATTAACCTTTTGCATTTTAATGGCGTACGTATAAACCAGAAAAAAATTAAAGAAAAAAAAATATAAAATTAAACAAGCAAAATAATAAGTTTTGCCTGTTTTCTTCCACCTTCCCTACACAACACCAAAACACATCTTCCAAGGTAGATAGAAGTAATTATTGCGCATTCTTTATCTCGAATTTACCTCATTTACTTGTAATTTTTTTTCTACTTAAATAAAAGTAGATTTTTACGTGAAATTAACGTTTTCCTGCTTAGCTTTTTTCATTTTACTGGATCCCATCCGTGTCTTATAATCTGTTTGAGTTAAAGAGATGTTTATAATTAAATATTAAATGTTGAAAATATCAGTTAATTTCGACTAATTCCTTCATCTTTCATTAAACATCTAAATTTCAAATTGTCTAGAAAAAATAATATCATTTTAAAAAAATGTTCGTTTCATTCAAATCGAGAGATATAAATTAATATGTACATTTCCGAAACATGTACTCTATGGGGCCTTAGAGATTTACTACACGGCTTTATCGTATTATCTGGTCTATTGTGTGGTCTCTGCAGATCTGTACATAATTTATAAATGCATGTAGGTATATGGTATAAACATTTTTTTTAGTTTAGAAGAAATTACTTCATAATTATTGCAATTAGTTGCATGTACCTAAAGAAGTGAGAGAAAATTGTATGAAGAAAAAAACAAACGTTAGACCAGTATTATTATAAAACATGGTAAATTACACAACATAGTGTGAAAGAAATTTGAAATAAAGCAATTATACTGCGATTTTTTCTCTTTCCATTCTATATTTGCCAGAGAGAAGTTGTCGAACTAGAGAGTTACACATTTCTTTCTATACTTCTATATGCATGCATGAATGTGTTTGTGCTGTTGGTAAGGTTATTATTGGGTGTTGTTGTGCATCTTATGCACTTTAATTGCCATTAAATGAAATGTATTAGAAAAAGACGTCTATAATGCATACAAACGTTTGCCAGTTTTATATTTAAAAAAAATTCACAGTTCATTCACTTGATATTTATTGTAACCTTCCTAACCTATCTCAATTCACTTCATGTTCAGAACCGGACTTTTATTGAACATTATAAATATTTACACGAATTTTGTATAGTTTTATATATTATTTGAATTATTTTCGTGTAATTTTCAAAAATTCTTGTATTGTAAAATATACGCACCATTAAAATAAAATATAAAATAGTCAACTGTAGTTACAAATAAATCTAAAGAACACAAAAAAAATAAATTTAACATTCACGAAAACGTCCAATTACTTAGTGTCCAAAATTTTACAGTAAATAAAACCATTGAAATTGTATCATAAATATGAGATACTGTGATTAGGGAAAACTGAAAAAGATGCGTGTGTAAAACACATTAAAAATCGCTTGCATGTTTAGATCTATTCAGTTTTAACCCCTTTGTATTTAGTTCTGTACCTTATTTCCTTACTTGCTGCCTACTTAATTTTAATAATATCACTTGGGAGAAACATATATACATATTAATAGAATGGGAAAAAATATATTTACCGCTTTGGCCTTAACTTATATCCGACTATATTATTATTATACAATATCTTCTATATTCTTGGACTTTTCTTAAAATTTATATATTTCGAAAATAAAATATATGCTGGTAATAGATGTATATTGTTTTTAGCAGGACATAAAAGATTTTCCAAGTTTTTCCAACTCTAACAGAGAAATATATTATATACAGAAAACCAGTAATTTATGATGAACATTTTATTTATAAGCTAATTTATTATTTAAAATTTAATGGTAAAGTTTTTCAATTTTGTCGACGTGTATACAATTAATTACCATAATCTATAGTCTAATAATTATTGTAGAAAAATACAATCAAATAATAAATTTATGAATCGAAAAAGTTTTGACCTATTTGCTAATAAAGTTCTCAAAAAACGAGCTTTTCGAAAATGTTTTCCTTCTCGCACCGAAAAAATATTTACGTTAAGCCGCAGTAGCGGTTAAAAAGGGTGTGTACGAATTTTTTTCTCAATTCTCCCCTTATGCACAGAGCTTTTTTTCTATATATATAAATATAAAAGGAAGTAGGCGTGTAGCAAAATCGCGTGCGTGAAAAAATTACGAATAAAAAAGTGTATCTCATTTGTCCAAACAATTGTTAGGGTGGAGTTGTTAATATAAAGAACAAATAAGCTGAAAGATTTTTTTTAAAGATAAAAAAATTGAGTTAATTTTACTTTTATTTGTGGAAAAAAAAAAGAAAATAGGGGGCTAAATTACAATAGATGTTTATAATAATATATATGAAGATACATATAATAATAGATGTATGAGTACGAATATGGACGTGCTTATGTAAGCGAATAAATTTTCAGCATTGTTGCAAATTATGACCATATTCTCAGATGCAATTCGATAAAGATAATTACACAGGAAGATGTTTATTTGATATTCTAAAGGCAAAAGAATAAAATGGTTGCTTTAATAATAAATATACAACAAATTATAATATGTGAATGATGATTGCACAAAAATATTCTAGAACCAATTCACGTGACTATTCATTTTCTAATTTATTATAAATACAAATACATATGACAATTTTCCATGAACTAATTTTTACATATTTTATTCAAATTTAAGTTGCATATTAATAGTTTTATTTGTCCAAAGTATATTTTTCGAAAATAACATACCTACAACCGAAGGTACAAATATAATCGGCATCGTATTAAATTATGATTGTTAACCAAATACTGGGTTACTGAATAAAAAATTTGTTAATTTACTAGAAATGGAGAGTATAATATATAAGCATCAAATTTTTAAGTATTATACTTCGTTATACATCCAATATAATTATGAATGATGACAGAAAAATAAAAGGGGAGCTTCGAAAATTGACCTATATATGATGAGTCATAATCTATGAAAGGGGTGAATAAAAAATTTCCAACGTATTTAACAGTGAAACAACTTTCGGTCGTTTTCATCCTCGTCTGATGCACTTCCATCAATGTTTTGGACAAATTGGACAACACTAACGTTGGTGAAGGATGACAAATATCTCTCTCGTCGAGGGCCCAACAAATTAAAACGAATTGTGTTCATCATACTTCAATTTTTTTTAAGTAGCAACTCACCCCACTGTACAACCACTGTATAAAATATATGTTAGTGTATATAATTTGAAGACGAATCGATAAATTTGAATTTTAACAATAAATAATTAAGAATAAAAGTGGAGAAAATTACTAGTTAAAATAAAACACCCAACAAAAGATTTTCTTGCAGTTAATAGTTTTGCGATAATATTGATGTGGGGGTGTTTTTTTCTTTTTTTGGTATTATTATATATAAATTTTTGTCTGTATGGAAAATAATATGATATTTCTACTTGAAGAATTTTTAATTTAATTCTTTCTATAATGTATAAGCAGGTGTGCATTCTCACACTTTAATAACTAAAGAAACAAATTCTCGGTAAGTTAAGAAGAAAAACACTCGGAAAAGAAAACTTATTTTCATTTGTAACGTATAAAGTGCTAGTCACACATATATACTTGTGTGTACGTTGAAATTGAAATTTTTTTAATAAGAATAACTGATATTATGGTGAAATAGCAACAAAAGAGATTGGAAATTTGCTAGTTCTTTTTTCATTGTGAGAGGCGAATGAATGGCCTAAGAAGGAAAAAAGGGGACGCGCCGTATACTTGTGAATTCTAGTTGTATCAGGTGCACATTTAATCGAAAAATCTCAGTATAATCCGCAATTATTTCTTAAATATTCAAACAAGGTGGTGTTCTTTTAAAATACAAAACCCTTTTCGGCTTATAATTACGGATTATTTTCACTCAAAACCAACAGTATTTATGAAAGAATTTCAGATTAGATTTTATGATATGATACCGGAGGCCCCCGTGTGTCGACATTTTTATTACCCTTTTCTTTATAAATATTTCATACTTAAAAGCAAACTGTGACTAATCTAATTAATTGGTTTTGATATATACGCTTTAACATATAAATTTTTTTAAATATGTGTGTATCTGATTTATGCCACTTTCCTTTTTATTAAACAAATTTTCATCAAATACTTGTTGTTTTTTTTTTCAATAAAACTCAATCATTGCACAGTGTATTAGAAAAACATAAACCAACTGAAAATAAAACAAATAATAATAAATAATAATGCAAATAATTATAAATATAAAAATCACAGTGTGGAAATTAATTTAATATATAATCATAATATAAATGAATACTGGAAAATCCATATATAAATACGAATTTTCCAAACCAAAATTAATATAATATCTTAACTAAAAATATTTTATAAAATGAAAATAATAAAAAAACCTCGTGTTTACATACATGGCTTACTTTCGACGTATGCGTCCTTAAACTAGATTCGGTGGCAAATCCTTTTCCACAAATATTACAATGAAACGGTCGATTTTTGGCACGTTCCACTTGTGCATCATGATTTCTCAAATGTTGTTGTAAATTTGATAATTGTATAAAAGCTCTTCCACAGTCTGGCAAATGGCATTTGTAGGGGCGCTCACCTGAAAAATTTCAAAAACTTATTAAACCCTTCTTGTATACAATAGAAGTTATATTCAAATGATTCTGGTTTCAAGTCATTGATTAGACAATAAAAATTTTTTCATTATAAACAACAGGAGCCATGCAGCAGCTGAATAATTTCAATTCGTTACAATTAATGTATACGAAAAGTCGAAAAATTGTTCCCAACAAATGTACACGAGGAGGCATATGGTGAATAAGAAGAATAATTATTTTTTCTACTTCAAGTACACCTTTTCTACAACATAACGTCCATCAACAACCACCCACTACTTGCACACACGTATATTTAACCCTTACACATTGTTTCAAAGTCTTTGCACCTGTCTTGTACGGCCAACAAAATCTTGTTTATGTCTTTTCTAAATCTACACACACAATTCAGTTGAGCAGGTGTTTATTTTACGGTAATATCAAACGTATGATTAAATGCATGTGGTGTTTTATTAACCTCAGATTTAAAAGCTATAATTTTTTGTTATCGTTATACCGATTTTTTTCTTATATCGTTATTTTTTTGCGTACACCGTACACATATTAAAAAAACTTTATCAGATGACTAAATGAACGTGGGAAAAAATTGTACACAATTTTCTTATTTTTTTTTATATATAATTATGTAAATTTATTGTAATAATAGCAATAATAAAAATGTGTGTAACAAAAATGATAAAAATTTACTACCGCTAAAGATCCGCAGAAATAAATAAAGCAATAATGAATGATAAAAACATTTGAAAAGAAAATAGCATGGAAGCAAGGAAAATGTGAATCAAGTAAATGTCTTGTAAGTAATAGTTGCCAATTACAATTCCATGCAAAATAGAATAATATAACCGGGGGGTAGAAATGGCGGGACAAAACTTAAAAACAGAAGTTATAAATTTTAGCCGGATCCATAAAAATACGACAATTTTATATAAATAAAATTGTTGTAAACATGTATTATCCTCACATACACATATACACAACCCCTTCAAGCTTACACCATAAATTTATTTGGAAAGTGAACGCATATTTTATGTAAATCAACATACACAATGTGCTGTTGGAAAAAATACAAGAAATAAATTTTATTGTCTAACAGATAGTTTATATACAAATAAGTAAAAAGATACCACCAACAGAATGAAAAAAAAATCAAACCCGTAATAGTTTTATAAGCGTGGCGTCTATCTAGCAGATGCTCCCCAAAAACACAAGAAAAAAACACTTAAAAAGAGAAAGTCCTTTAAATGTTACATTCTCACTCAAATACTCAATAATGACCATATGTGGGTGATGAGGATCAATTGTTTTCTTGTAAAATTTCGTTTTAATGTATAATTAAGTTATTATATTTTAAAGGGATGTTCATGTCATGAACGTTAAAGGTATTATACATATATATAATGAAAGTTTTTTTTTCATCTTTACAATGCTAATTAATTTTCAAAAAATAAAAACTGGTGGGATTGGACATAAATTTTGCAAAGAATGCAATTATATGTGGATACTTAAACGGAAAACAATTAGGGGACTGTCTATAACTCCTTTGTACATAAAATACATATGTACATTGCTAAATCCACCTACTGACACATGACAACAATAAATTTATTAGTGGTTATTTTTAAATAAAACAATTTCATTATAATGCATAAAGGAAGACTATAATATAGTACACTTTCCAATGTATTATTTGTCTGTCAATATCGAACAAAACGAATCGTACCTATTAGAAACATTCAATTTTGAAATATCAAAACATATGTTGTAACTTCATTATCTATGAATATCAATTTTGCCACAGATTTGGCCATCAGAAGACCATCCGTGTTTATCTATTGGGAGTTTGAATCATGAAAATGCATACGCATGATTTTATGAAAATTTATATATTGTATTCATTTTCGATTTTAAATCGAAACACTTTTAATAATGTGATATTAAGTGGAAAAACCGTTTTAAAAGTGCCTTGAGCTTTTGACATAATAAAAATTCCAAAATACATAAATCAATATTCAATTCCCACTCTACCCAAATTTATCTTTTAATAAAGAACTGATTCTTTTAATACTGATGGCGATTTGAAATTAAAAATCTGTAAGAATTTTACGTTCAATTTAATTGAAATAATAAAGCAAAAACTTTTTAATTTAGTCACATTCTTTCCACAATGTGACATATTTTTAATAAAGGGCTGCCTATAGAAAATTGTTTCTGGATGATTGCAAAGTTTACATTTTATATTATTTCTACTGTATTTTACATATACAACTATACGGAACATAAGGAACTCGAAAAAAAAAATCATCTGATACCGATTACGACAAAATATTGAAGAAATTATGAAGTGTTCCAAAAATTTATGGTAATAAAGGAAATGAGGGCTGTTTATATATGAGGGCTACTGTTTATATACTACAAAATTATCCGATACTAATAATAAAAAGGAAATTATAAATTCCATACATGCATATGATAGTTGAAAACCTCCAAACTCTATAATTACCAGCCGAAAATAAATAATAAGTATGTATACCTGTGAAGTGTGATATTCAGTTATTTTTTTTAATGAAAGTAAGGTGAAGTGAACCTTTAAAAATATACAAAAGGTGCATTCTACTGATACATATATCCTTCAATGATATCACAATAAAACCTTATTATCGCATTCGATATGCTTTACATGGTAAACATTATTGTAATATACGTGGTTTTAGGTTGCCTTTACTTTTAGTCACTAAATAATTGTTTTCTTTTTTGTTGTTGACCCTTTTACAGGAACATGCAGATGTTGGCTTTTATTAAAGGGTTAACTCGACTTGACCATATGCATATAAAGGTAAGTTTATTTGAAAAAAAAACTAAAGGAAACAAACAGAACTATTTAAATACAACATTTGGTTAGTACAGTGTCAATGGCAAGGAAATGAACACAGATTTGTACGCTTAAACGAAATGTTGAAAAAAAAGCTCACAGTTTGAAATCACGTTCAACATATCGTCCAACTTCAAGGTAACAGATAAAAAATTATACTTGATATTTATTATTAATTGAATCGATTTATAATCAATTACAATTTAATACAAGTTCATAACCTGTAATGTGTAATAACAGTGTTATTTCTATACAATATTCATCAACCCATACACATTGTAAGTGCAACTTTTTTCCCAATGAATGAATGAAAAAAAAAGTTAAGGAAACGCATGCAGATATACGTAATACAAAGTACATATTGGCAATTAGGCCATGAACTGATCTGCAATTTAATAAGACCTTTATTAAAATTCTCTTTTACAGGAAAACCACAAATACGTTGTGGGGATTTTTTTTGCTGTAATGCTGTATTAAAAAATTTTTATTAATAAAGATTAGAATCTTCATAGGATTGGTGCGAAATTTCATTTTTTTCAACAATTTTGTTCATTCAAGAGCACTCATTGCATTATCAATACCTTTATGAAAATTACAAAAAAAAAAAACATTCAAATATAAATAACGAATTTGATTTTGTTGGATTTTAGTGATGCACTTTCAAATGAACATCAATTGGAAAAAAATGTTTTTCCATTAATATGCATAAATATAGAATCAATCAATGTTTTGTCCGAGCTATAGGAATTTTTTCCCTCATCCACATACACATAAATTCATGTACATTGCACACTCACACATAAGTGCATATATTTTGCACAAATTCAAAATGGCGCTGAATGCAATGATTGCAACTGTTATATATATGTATGTATATGCCTATATACAAAATATATAATGTGTACATGTGTGTACAGTATAGTATGTGTTGGTGGTGTACGTATGTGGCACATACAGAGTTCGTTTGGGGGTGTATTTAGGAAAGAGGGTATGTACATGGGGGCGTAAGGGGGATGAAAACCGGGACATGTGATATATCTGTAGGGCGGTGCTCTAACGTTATATACAATCGGAATATAGTTTTGTGCCGGTTGAACAACACATGTGAATATATATGTATATATTTTCGGTTTCGTATGGTTTCAACAACACGTAAACGTTTTAGGTAACATGCTGTAATTATACGAAAACTAACAAAACAGCCTACACACCTATAGAAAACTATATATATATTTTGTTGGAAAAATTTTCAACATGAAAAACAGTT
This sequence comes from Oryzaephilus surinamensis, assembly GCA_004796505.1. Classification (NCBI taxonomy): domain Eukaryota; kingdom Metazoa; phylum Arthropoda; class Insecta; order Coleoptera; family Silvanidae; genus Oryzaephilus; species Oryzaephilus surinamensis. The sequence goes on from SSSI01002491.1 coordinate 88,540, forward strand.
TTCAGTTTCAAATTATAACACTTGCTTGGCAATTTGAAACGATCAAATTGACTTACACGTCAACTTGTGTGGAAAAACTCAGTGCTTAAATCAATGCACTTTGCCATAAAGTTTCAAAAAGGTCAGTTTTTCAATTATTACCCCGGCGTACAATTAACAAGGGTTGTAAACATAAGAAAATTTTCCTCATTTCGGAAGAAAAAATCTATTGTTTTATTTTTTAGTGAAAATTGTGTTCTTCCGGATTTTGCGGTCATATTTACATTGAATTTATTGTCAAATGCATTTTTAAATAATATACAAGTGCATATAAGGGTAGCTAGCGTCCTGGTTATCCACCCTTTCGGCCAGTAAAATTTGATTTCAAATTGACTCTACGTAAAAGTGATTCAACATAACTTGTTCTCTGTTTCAACTGAAATCCATCTAATTTGAAAGATTTATAGATTTTATTGGAAAGTGGGGATTATGTACCAAAAGTTCACAATATACATATATAAAATACATACCTACATACATATATATATTATATTGTACATGCGTGTATATAGTATGTATATTGTTGGAAAATTTATTTTAGTCTGGATTTTATGGCTATATACCTACGTTTTCATCAATAAAAAATATTTTGGAAAATAATAGACGCCAACTAATTGCACAAAAAAAACTGTTGTTTTATTCATATATATGAATATAATACGACAAATAGCTGAAAAAGAGAACAAAAACACTATATTTATAAACTCTTATTTATACTTTCTAATTGTCATAATTGTAGGGGAAAAATATTAAAATAAACATAAAAAATAACTGCTAAATGGCAATTTAATAAACAATCATGTACTTTCATGTTAAAAATGGTGATATCTATATACATATTCATTTAACTGAACAACAAAATAAAAACAGTTGCTGATTTCTTTTGCCCCGAAGAATATACCAGTGGTATTTTTTATAGAATTTTCTTTTTCCTTAACACAAAATATATAAATTAGCTACTAAATGAAAATTTAACAAAAAATCATGCTGGGATGCTAAAAATGGTGATATTTAGTCATTTAAATATAGATATCACAAAAAAAACAGTTGGTGATTTTTTGTGCCTGAAAAAGTGCTTTTTTTACTAGTGGTTATTTTTTCTATAAAATTATCTATTTTCCCCTAACACAAAATATAAATCACAAAACTGTTCAAATTGGCATTGCATCCTATACACCGTATATAATATATTATTCAATAAATAATAATGGCAAATTTGTTGGGTTATAAATTATACACAACAAAATTATTAATTAGAAATAAACATTATTTGTTAGTGCATATAATATTTCTATTTATAACATATATATGAAATTTCGTATACCAAATTCGGTCGAAAACTATATAGAATGTGTATATTTGTATATGTTTAGGTGGTGTGTGTGTGTATATATGTATGTACTGATGTTATGCAATTTTCGTACTAACTGTACACAGTAATCGACCAATGGATTTTTGATTGGAATGGTACAGTGTAAAATGCAACGAATAATGTAATGACCCAGTACAGTGCACAATATTGAACATGCACTCAGGGCGCTATTTTGTTGTGCGTACAAATCAGAAATCATGGGACTCTCATTTACAGACACCCGCAAATGGTCACATTAAATTCATAAAATCACTAAATGAAAATGTCTATATGTGTACACTTTTCATACAACCATAAAATTTGCCCATCCAATATCAAACCTAATTAGTAAAGATTTTCTATATAGCATTCATTCATATTACATCAATTATATTTAATTAACACTGAAAAAAAAATTCACCATATAGTGTGCGGCTAATAAAAAGAAGCTTTAAAATAGATTAAAATTTTACGCACGCTAATCTTTTGTAAAGTTCATAATATTCGCCTTTTTTTTTCAGCCAATTTTTTTGTGTGTTAACTTCATAATCCGAAATTAATTTCTTTTTTTCAACAGTGTACAAAAAAAGCCACATAATGTACGGGACTAATTAAATGTATTGGCTGAAATTTGGTTTTTTACACACAGCACATTTCAGCCAATATATTAATCGTTCGTGTGTGTATATGTATGAAAAAAAAGTCAATAGACTGAAAATATCTCCAACAATTAATCTGAAAGGGAAGTAAACGATATAAAAGCAAAAAATGCAGCAAAAAAAAACAGTACACAGATCATCCCCCTATACCATCAGAAATTGATTTTAAATAACTAGACCCTAATCGTTTTAATAAAAATGAAGGGGAAATTAAATATTTTCTTTTTTAATCACTGATGGCCAGTTACAATCAATCAGATATTTAATTTGTTTTTTTCTTCTAAAAAAAAGTATGATACATTCCACCCGAGTTATAATGGCCATCACTTAAAATTCTTTCCTTTTAGTATGTAATTAAGTAGGTTTAAAACTAATTTGAAATATAAGACATAATGTTACATGCATATTAGAATTTTTACGACTTTTTCATTCATCATCTAATATATTTGCTCGATAATGGCTGTGATGTAGTCTTTGGAATATTAATATGTATACTTTTAGAAAAAAAAATTTCTAATTTATTCAGTGTCCACGTTACCCTTTTTCGAGTTTTTCCCCTATACCCCCGTTAGAAAAAATGAAAACACAAAGAAGAACTATTTCGCAACCCTTTCACGACGATCACAAGGAATTATAATCAAAGGGGCCAACGAGAATATGTTACCCTATTTTTTTCAGCTTCAAAAAAACTGTGCCATCGATTATTCTTTTTATATATAATATTTTATTAATATTTTTAGTGATGATGAAATGATTTAAAATGTTGAATAAAATCTGAAACAGTATCAGAAGAAATGTATTTTGTTGATAAATAAAAAATTTTGTTACGTTAGGAGATAATAATTGCAAAATATTGCATTAGTATATAACAAAAAGTAAATATACACAATATTTTTTTAAAATGATATATTCATTAGTTTTTATTTATGAATGGTCAATAAAAAAACACATAAAAGCCATAAATAAATCAAATCCTGTGAATAAATCATTAATGTAAATGTTTATGGCCACTTATAATAGTTAGGTTAATTTGTACAACTTATTAACACCTAACAATTTACTTAATTACAATGTTCCGATATGTTTGTTAATGTTTTTTTTATTCCCAACTTAATAAACAGGTGTATGAGACACCTTGACGCGTGCATTTTATAAAAATAATTCACCCTTCTTCCTCAAGATCGTTGTAAGCGATTATTGTCTAATCATTTAAAAAACATTGTTTTAATTAATCATCAACATTATTAATACCTGTATGTAGTCTGGTGTGTTGTTGAACATGACTTAATTGCTTAAATCTTCTGTCACAATAGGAACATTTGTACGGTTTTTCTCCAGTGTGCACCCGAATATGTTGCACCAATTGATGATTACTGCTAAACGACTTTAGACACTGTTGGCATTGATGTGGCTTCACTTCAGTCCTGCCCAATTCCCGTGCATGCATTTGCATCGCAGACTTGTGCATAAAAATCTGAAATACACACAAAAATTGGTCATATTAGAAATTGATTAGCCCCAAAGTAAAGTGTAAGTGTACGTATTTTTTTGGTTTTGTTTGTGCGTTTTGTTGAGAGCCGATGTTGTTGCTGCTGCTGTTTAATAAAGTGAAAAAGTATTATGATGATGGCAAAAAGAAAAAACTAAACAAAAACAAAAATATGGCTGTAAATTTTAAAAGGAACATTTAAAATGTCCTGTATGATATATGCCCGTAGTGGTTTAGATATTACTTTTTTCATTTAGTGTTAAACAGAAGTATAATGTCTTTTTTATCTCTGGGGACGGCAGTCTGGTGGTGGTAGCAGGAAAATATAAGAAAAGGGTTGAATAAATCACAATTATACGCGTGACATTATATTATATATATATGTATATGGTTGTTATAAAACGATTTAAAAACATTAAAATCAAAAAACCATAATACCATAACGATAATGTTTGTTTATATTTGTGTCGATAGTGCAATTAACAAAATATTAATGAGAAAGACTCAAAATGAGCTGCACACATTTTTCCCTATTTAATTTCTTTTGCAAGTTTTTAACCCGACCAAAGCTTTTCATTTTCATCTTATATACCCTTCTCTCGTTTTTAATCACAACTTTCTAAATTTCGACGCTTACCTGGCCGTTTTAATTCGTCATTATTAAAATAATACTTCACTTTTAATATTTCATTACGATTTGATATATTTTTTTTTTTCTATTTTATTTCTTTCACTCTCTTATATCCGCTCTTCACAGTCACAAAATTCTTTCATTTAAATTACAGTTTAGTCTAAGACCAATTAAAATTTTCGTTAAGTGTACAAATCAACACGCGGCCTGAAAAAAGGATATTATATAGGAAAGCTCCATGGATATTAACGTTTTTCCAATTTTAATAATAAACTTGCAAGGTAGAACAACATCTGCTTGTTTTATATAGATTATTAAAATAATGTAAGCGTTTGTAGACTGTGTGTGTGTGTGTGTGCACTTTTTTAAATTAAAACAATTAAAGTGAAAACGCGTATTGATCAACTCCTACGTTGTAAAACCAATTACAATATTTCCTGTTCTAAACATTCTATATAAAGTTAACCTAAATTATAACGACTGTTTAAAATTAAAATATATATTTCATAAAATTTAACCTGCTGTAAGAAACGCATTTTATATTTATAAATGGTATTTTTATCTAATTTCCGCATTTAAAACAGTTTGCGGCTATATATACCTATATAGGTATAAGGTACGTAGGTATATTATGTAGTTCAATAAAACTACTTTTAAATATAGTTAAAATTCATAATTTAAATACGTAATATTTTTTATGTTGCGATCAAGTGTGCGCATCAATATTATTGTGAATCAAGTTACCTGGGGGTAGTCGAAGGGTACGTGAACGGCGGAATAAGGTGGAAATGGGAACATAGAAGTTTGTGGATAAACATTTGAAGTGCTAGGTCCTGGGTCAAAGGTCGTGTAAGGAATTGACATGTGACTTGTGGAATACATAGGTGTTGATGTTGTTGTCCATGTATGAATGTTAGTTATATTGTCGATTGTTGTTATTATTGTTGATGTTGTTGTTGTGGTTGGTGTTGTCGTGGAGGTGGTAGCACGAATTTCGTTAAAACCATCATCGTACATGCTGGCTCGCCTTTAATAACATGCATTAATTTAACAAATTATCGGGAACGTCTTTTATCTAACACTATCATTTTATTTCCACTCAATTGTAGACACATACTATGTCATTTTTCTACATGATTGTTGAGCTTTTTTACATGGTTCCGTGATTTTTTTTACCAAATCGCATATTATTATGTATAACTGTTGAAAAATCATGTCGGGGCAATGTTTGATAAAGAATTTCTTTTTCCAACACAAATTATTAATAGAGAAATAAAGTTATTTATTATATCTAGTTGGCACTTAATAATACTACAGGGCGTTCCCATAGATACATATATAAACAAAAAGAAATTCTTCAGATTAATCCCTACTGCGATTATTTTTTATTTTTATTTATTTCTTCTGACACACTTTTTAAATTATTATAAAACTGTCTCATATATATAATATTTTGCCATTCACTTAATTATATACACAATCAAATATAAATGCACATATACACACAAATGTAGAATAATAGTAAATTTTATACGAATTTTATATGTTATTTTGCATATATTTAAAACTTGAACACTACATGCATACTAAAAGAAAACACTAAAAAGTTTAATTTAAAAGTTCAAATTATAAAAGAAAAGTGAACCGATTTTGAAAAGTAGAAATGTTATAAACAAATGTTGTCAAACTACTGAACAATTATTTAAAATATCGTTTATATTTATAATAAATTAATAATATACAGACTTTATAAACTATTATAAATAATTTTACTTGTTTTATTTGATATTTACGCAAAATTCGAACTTATATTAATTATCCGTTAGATTATATATATTTTAAAAGGGTACATACATACATATATATATTGAAAACAGTTTAGTATTATTACAATCGACCATATAAATAACAAAAATATTTAAACTGTTGTAAAAGTATTTAACAATTTATATGGACTATTAGAATTGGGTCAAATTAAATTAATAGATAACAAGTGCAAATCTCAAAATGCATTTATGATGCTAATACTCATAAGAACAAGTACTTGGTAATAATATAATAATAGTAAATGCGATAACACAATTCATTTAATGACGTATCATTATTATAAATCTTATTCAAAAACGTAACAGATGATTTTGTATTTGTTTAACAATTTTCTATATATGCATGTAGACATAAACAAGATTTTCATTTAAACATTTCTTATAGCTTTGTTAGATTTTCCTTCCGTTCTTACGCATATAGCTCTTTTCAAAGTTTTACATCCTGTGTGTGCATTTTTATCTACAAAACACCTTTTTATTATAAATCTTATTTCACATTTGTCGGATATATGGTTGGATGTGCATATTTTAATAAAGATTCATCTAATCTCAGAATTTCCTAAAATGAACAAGCTCTGCCAGTGAAAAAAAAGTACAAAATTTGTATATAAAAAAATTTCTCACTCGCTGATAATGTAAAGCTCTTCAGGAAAGTGTAAAATTCACATATACTGAACACTTTAACTTTTCCAAATGAAAATTTCAACTGAATAAGTAAGCCCTCATTTTAATAAGCGTTGTAAATAGAAAAAAAAATGACATTGCAATTAGTTTAATTCAGGGCCTCGATAAGTCAAAATACTTTTTCATGCACAATGCAACAATGTAACGTTTAACTGATTTTTTTACATTATTTTTATACCGGTAATGATCATTTTTGGTAAAAGTTGAGCCAGCCAACCTCGTACTTCGGCCCACAGGGGTGGAATATGCTTCATTCTTATGCTCAGCATATCTTCCTTACTCCACACGTTTGCTCTTTTAGTATGCAATGTTGAGTGTTTAATAAATTTGAATCTGTTTTGTATTTGTATGCATTTTATATATTTCATACAAGGTCATTGGAATAAGTTTGAGTTTGTGTTGTTGCCTTTTCTACTTATGTGTATTTATTTTTAAATGTCTGTATTTTTCAAGAACGCATTACACACATACACACATTTTTTATTTATTTATCTTTTCATTATTTTACCAAGGCAATTTTTATTTTCTGGCGTCAGATAATGCATTGAACATTGGTGGCCTCATTTTTATTTTTTTCATTTTAATTTTAAACTGATTTACATTCTTTGTGTTGTCTTATATTTATTTGCAGTTGTAATTAGCGAAAATACACGGTGACGTAAAAATCAAAGAACGATAAATACGTCATATTTACAAATGAATTTAATGACGTCTTATTGTTAGTTTGCAAATTTTCTGAACAAACACAAAAATTTATTAATACATATATGTACATACAAACAAAATTACTATGCTGTAATCATAATATCCGTCTAGACGATCAAGTATAACATCCAAAAGATGACCTAAAAACTGTTAAAAGTGCATTTAATGCAATTGTTTGTAATGTATGTATGTATGCGTGTAACTTAAGCGAATTAAACTGCATATTTCATGTGTTCAATCGAGTGCTAAGAGTAATTTCTCGTCATTTTTTTCTATTTCGTGTGTGTACAAATTTTCCAACAGTATGCTAAATTGCTACTCTTCACATTTGAAAATTACAGCCTTTAATCATTATGTGTGTTTAGATTTTTTTCGCTAACCAACATATAAATTCTCATTAAAATACCTATAGTAATTTTTTTGCAATGCCTTTAGAAATTTATATAGGCAATAAGTAGCACTAAAACGCTACTTGTTATAACATATGTCAAATTAAATCTATCTCTTTTTAAATGATGTCCATTGGTGAAGAAACAAGTACGACAAGAACAACTAGAATCGTGTAAAGTTGAATTTATTGTATGTGTGTTTCTTAATATGACGATTTCTATTCTATAGATCGAATTAAAGCCATTCAATTAGTACATTCTTAATTTCTTATGTTTTCTGGTTAAATTTATGTCTTTATTTTCACTTATTGTGTTGTGGCTATTCAATTTTAATTGTTTACTTCAAACTCGCTGATGTGCTCGTCAGGCAAAATGTCAATTTAATTAGATTAATGAAATTATATTCGTTAATGTCACATATATGATTTCTCAACATTGTCCAGTTTTTGTGTTTTATTTTAATAATTTATTACTTTTATTGTACTTTCACACGATTTTATAATAAACTCTGTGTGTGTTGTTATATATAGGAAATATTTTTTTTATTAATGTGTGTACATGAATTTTTAATTGCTTTTCCTGTAGTTCATTTTCACAATAATAACAAGTTTTATCATTGATTCCAATATAGTACTTAAAAATTAATTTATTTAAAATCTAACAACCTTTTCATATACATACGTATATGTATATATACGAGAACGGTCAGAATTAAATTAAATTTGTCGGCTCAACGGTAATTAATAATTAATAGTATAGAAAAGTTACAAGGGAATAATAATAATAATAATAGTAAATAAAAAAAAATTACGTTACATACAGAATATTTATCATGAAAAGGCATATACAAGTGCAATATAGCAGAACGCCCTCTACATGGCGGGGAATACAACTATTCCTCTTTTTTTCCATTATTTTTATTTATTTTAAACGACTTGCTTTTTCAAAGTATATTAACCTATGCACTCCCAGTTATGTGGCTGCATTGCATTCTATTCATTACTGTATCCGTTTGTATGGTCAACTGTAAACCCATAACCTATCTTAACTTTGAAAATGTTGTTTGCAGTTTTAAAAATAACTTTAAATCTGGTACACAAAGAAAAAATAAGAACTCTATATGTATGTGTGTATGTATAGAAAGAAACATTGGTTCATTAGGATGGAATATATTAAAACACGTTTTTTTCCAAACACCGGCCCTAACTATCCTCACACACACATACAGCCAACGCGATGCATTTTCAGGAGTAGAGAAAAAGCTCCTAGAAAAGAATATTAAGAAAACCATTGCCTTTAACTAATTAACTATAAAAATAATGCACATTAAGTTTACGAGTCAACTAATTACTATTGTATTTCTTTACTATTTATAGTTATTAATGTTTTTATGCATTGTAGTAATAAAAATAGAAAAAAGCTCCAACTGAAATTTCTTATTTAGACAATTTGAATATATATGTATATTATATGAAATTTCGAGTACAGTTTTGAGTGTCAGCTAAGAAATGAAATATATAATGAAATGAATATTATCTGTGCAATTTCTTGGTATAATCTTTTGTCAAGTTGATATGGGAGTGCCACATATTGTAGTAGGTGTTAGCGACGACTACAACAGCGAGGCCATTCTAAAAAAGGCACTAAATAATAAAACCGTCTTTCAGTTATCATTTTGCGACAATCCTATAATTCACACAACGCATTGAAGAGAAAAAGTAATAACTTTTTTTTATTCTTATTAATTCATTTTATGATTATTATTCACACACTTGACAAGAAGTTTATTTATTTAAAAAAGGAATTAAACAAATAAAAACGATGACATTGAGAAAAAGCTAATAAAACTGTACAATGATAAGAAATATATATATTTTTTCAAATAAAAATTGTACATAGTTGGAGTAAATATTGCCTCACATATTGTAAAATGATAAAGTGTCACTAACCTAGTACAATGTTAGTAATGAATTGTTATTATGCACAACAAAATTATAAAAAATATATATATACTATGTATTTTTATATACGTATATATTGGTTATTAATATAATGATTGCACGATGGAATATAATAATTTCTTTCACATGTCTAACATATAATTAGAAGTCTACAAAAAGATATAAATAATATTAATATATTTATTACTATAAAATGTCTTCAAGGTACGTTTTGTTCCCATTTACACGAGCAGCACATGGATATTGTGAAAATTTTAAATTAAATTTATTATTCACTAGATAATGTTTATTATAAAATAATTTATATGAATTTCTTGTACAAGTTGTATTTTAATAGTAAAATTCTGTTGAAAAAATGCTAAGAAAAATTTTATAGCGTTTGGCAAACACTTACATTGGTGGCGATGGAGAAAGCATTAGTCGATTTTATAAAAACCACAAATTTATATTAAATTAATTACAATCTTAAACATTTGCACTGAACATTTTTACGTTTGAGTATAATGAAAATTATAATTCAATTGCAAACTCTTAATTTATAATAATACATGAATATTCAATCGAATTGTATGACGCTGAATATGTACAATAGAATTTTTCATTTAATATTTTTTTTGTGTAGTTTTCTATCGTACATAAATTAGTTTATTATAGCGTATTCTTTGTAATAATAATAATTCAGGGTAGGTCATAGAACTTTTATCATGGTTTTTATTATTATTATCGTTTTGCACAAATAGTATAATCGAAAATGTTCGGTTTTTAACGAAATTTTATTAAGTTCACAATAATTTTTTCAGTTTAGCTAGTAATCCATCAAAATAATCGTCTAGTTACCTTAGTTTGACATTAAGATGAAGATGTTAAGAAAAATGTCAACAATTTTTCAAGTAAATAACAAATACATTATCAAATTTAGTTCACACATCCTGTTTTTGGAATTTTTATACAATATGATTAATAAATTTGCAATAAACGATTTGTTGTTTTTAAAACACAGTTTTATAAAACGCTACAAATATATTAACATCTTCACGAGAACAATTACATCGAACAAGATGTATTAAAAATTAACAAGCTCTCCATTAATTGGACAAAGATGTGTGCGAATTTCCTGAAATATTTATTAAATCCAGCATCCAGCAACAATTTATGTCACACGTTATCAATGCAAAATACCTCATCAATGTAATGACTTTTGATATTTTCTACAAAGTTAATTTATATGTGGATGCACCAATATGGTACCACATCATCTCTTAAGATACCACATCCTCCATCTATTCCATAAAGATATTGCATTCCGTTATAAAATAAATGAGATATGCTTGTAATGGATTTTTTTCTCTTATTTCTTCTATGTTGGCTGATTTTTTCCTCCTCTCTTTCGCCGTCTCTCTTTCTTGTTTCTGTTTAGTAAAATTACGCCGACAGTTTGCTGTATCAAGATTGACCTAACGTTTTAAATTGTATACGATTATAAATATTTGCAAACATTCGAACATTTACACATTAAAACAGAAACAAAAAACTTCGTTTTTAAATGCATTTAAAAGTATTTATAATTCCTTATGCATGTATAGACAGAGTAATTATATATTTTCAATTTTTATATTTCGAGGAAATTGCAAAACAAAAATGGCATAGTTACATGCAATTATTGGTAAAGAAAAGTTGTTTTACGTTTTTTCTATTCAATTGTTGTGTTGTATTCGAATGCGCGCACAATTTTTAAGTTTTGGTAAAAAATTGTAAATAATTTAATTTGCGGCCAAAATTTGAACGATATTATTTCCCTGGGGCTTGTATTACGCCCCACGTACTAGTTGTGGGGTTACGTTTCGTTAAGCGGAAGTGGTTATAAATATTGTCGAGTAACTCAAATAATCACTTGTCATTATATGCGTAAAATTACCAAGGTACAATTTTTCTAAATGAAAATCAAAAAAAATATAGTCATTTTTACGAGCATATGTGAATATATAATTTACAGTAAAGTAGTTCCTATTAAAAAAACTATGTTCATTAAATATCAATTAATCTCAAAAAAGGACACAGTTACTTATAATAAAAAAACGTCGTGGAAAATATTTTCATAATATTCAGAGAAAATAGTACTATATGAAAAATGTTAATAATAATAAATGTAATCATTCTAATTAAGCAAGTACAACATGTATGTAGCTGAGGTTGTAAAGTTGTTTTCTTTTGAACGTTAAATCAAAAAAAAAAGGAGAGTGAAAAAGCGAAAAACAAAACGTTAACATGTACATAGAGTGAAAGAGAGAAAGAAAACTTGTCCTGTTTCATATACAACTTCCACATACTGCAAGTATGTCTTTTAGCGGATTTTACTTGATAAAGTACTGTGGGAAATAAGTCATTCATTAAGATTACAAAATTAATTTATTGATGAAAATAAATTTTTATAATAAAACTGCAATTTCTATCTAAATATTCACAAAGTGAAATTAACTATTTGTAAATAATTTATAAATTTATTTTCTGAGAACACAGTTAGTGTTAACATCGTGTAAAATTACCGTGTAAGAAATTTTCATTGACAGTAATGACAGTTACAATTTTTAACGCACTAGATAAATAATTGACTAATAATATACTAATCTGTTTGTACTTCAATTAAACAAATTTCTAACAAGACATATTGATAATAAATAAAAAAACATATGAGTATACTAACGGCCGTATCAGTTTCCATTTTTCCCCTATTATGAATGAAAAATCAGTCCACTGGGTTACATTTAGATCCAACGTATTAGAAAATGTTAAAAAATCAAACGAGTCTCCCCCACACGGCATAGATGGCCTTAGTGAGGAGATTTTTTGAAAATTCCAAGAGTGCTTTGACGGTTCAGCCCTAGCATGGTCAATAATATCAGATGAGTAACACTTTCACTATAATCAGCACACCGTTGGAAAACAAAAAGTTACAATTTGCACACCGACTACTGAAAGCTGCGCGTCTGAAAACTTTTTGTTTATCACAAACGAATATCAACTTTCAAATGCGTACAGATTTAATATTATTGAATATAGAGCATATAAATAAGTAATATTTTATGTGATGAGGAACATGAACATTCTGTACCGCGGTTTTAAGTGAGTAATGCAAGTGTAGTAACTGTATGCATCAAGACGGCCTTGCCACGACGTATAGAACCCTGGATAAAAGGCGTTTTTTATATAAGAGGGGGGAAATTCAAGGGTAAAATGCAAGATTGGTGTTGAATATAATCATAATTTGTTTAATAAAATTTTAATGAAGACTTGTTGATAAATAAAAATTACATTATTAAACATTGTGTTAATTATTTCTAATTTATATTTATTTGCATTGTCTCGTTCATGCCATTTCATTCATTTTTTCCTGAAACTGTGTGCATGTAAAGATGACATTTTCAAAATGTATAAAATATTTTTGTACTAAATCAAAACTAAATAGATTGCTTTTCACGAATCACATATAATACATGTTTGGTTGGAAAAAGAGCCCTAATTTTAGTTTAAAATATTTACCAATAAAAAATAAGGGAAAACAATGGATACAGAAAAATGTCGGACTGTAATGGCGTGTTTTCCAGCTATTATTAACTAAAAATTTTCAAATTATAAGTTTGAAATATAATTTTATCATATCGCATGTCAATATCTTCTATATTAGGTTCTAAATTATCGTTCCAGAAAACTTTCTGTAGAAAATTACGTTATAATATAAAACAAAAGAATTTAGAATATTAAAACAATACACAGAAAATTCCATACGAACAAAACTAATTTATTAATTTGTATGTACGTTGTATTTACAATGTTTTTTTTATAATAGAAATACGGTTTTGTGTTGGCTCAATAACCACCCCCATAGTATACCTACAAACAAACAGTAGGAGAAAAAAAAACGAAGAAAAAGAAACTTTACAATAATTTTCTTTTTCAAGTTTTTAAGTAACGGGTTGAATCAAATATTTAAAACTTTCATTTATCTCATCTTCCTTTTATAATAAGAATATTCGGATTAAAAACAAAGAAATAAGTATTTAAGTGGCAGTTCAAAGAATAAAAGAAAAGAGAGCACTTAAAGGTAATTCAATTACAAACATTTTCTGTGTGGTCCGTTTTACTTTTAAAAGCCATCGAATTTGTCGATGAGGAGAAAAAGAAAAAATCTTTCAACAGCGAATAGTAAATGCATAATTCACCTTTACTGAAACAAATAATTTAATTAGTCATAAAAGGTGAATAAAATAAAATTCTACACTTCGAGAGTAGATAAACTTTTCTGTACCATAAAACAATGTTGCATTATTTGTATATATTTTTTTGAATACGTCACATATAAATAAGTATAATTAAATTTTATACGATGATATTTTCATTTTTTGTGCAAGTTTAATTATATTATTATCTGTTGTTTTGATAAAATGTTGACAAACGAAAACTATATATAATAGAATTTTTGTATAATAATAAAACCTTGATTCTAATGAGAAATAATACAGTTATATTTAGTACTGAAAAGTTGAAAACGACTAAAGTTGTTCAACAAAAATTACGTAAATTTAAATGTAAGGTTGTTGTAAACAAAATGAAGAAAAAAAATGTGCAAAGGTCAAAATTCGGGCGATCACTTTCAGTTTCAAAATAAGGAAACTGTTCTTTGAACTTTACAATATACTATAAAATAAATATATGATCCGGTTCCAAGAAACATAACAAAAATCCTTAAATAATTATAAACTTATTAATTACGGCAATCATTTAGATATGAAACAGGATAAATAATTTCATATAAATAATGTTATAAGAGATTAAAATAATTCAAATCATTTTACCAACATAGTATGTGTTAAAGAAACTGAAGTAATGTAACTAGATGAAAAAAAAAACGAGTTAATCAACCTTATTGGTTTGAAGCGATGTTTTAATCAAGAAGACCTGGCAGATGTCAACTTTTCACGTATAGATTTTTACACGCCAACTTTTATTGGCTTTATGTATACATAAAAATTATACAGCAATGAGCAATTTCATATAAAATAAATAATAATTAAAAATATGACTTTCCAGCCAGTAATATAGTTGAATGGTGGTGACCTGTGTATGTAGGGGCTTAAAGTTATTCAAGAATTATTATTATTCAAAGAGGTGCACACACGTTGGCGGTGCACACAAATGCAAGATTTTCGATTCTCTTTTTTTCGCCTTAGGTCACTTGATTTTTAGCATGTTATAACCGGTTTTTTTACTGCTGGTTTTCAGTGCAGACATTGACTTAGGCTAGCTATTTTATATTGTGCGGGTCAGTGTTGTTTTTATTATTTTTATCGCATTGTGTATACTATTCTGTATAAAAAAGTAAGACGCATTTGATATTTATCTTTGGAATTTCTTTATACATAAATATATGTGAATATGCCTATATGGTCTATATTATAAATGTTTATATTTTCGAGTCATTGAGTCGAATCATTGTCGTGTGTTTTGTACAATTTTTATGCGTTTACTCACATTTATGTATGTATTTATAGTGAGGCGCGCATCATACACATACATACACACAGTCAGTCTCTTTACAATATATTTATATCATATTTTTATTACAACAAATGCAAACATTTTCAATTTTTATTTCAATGCCATCTTGTTACTTTACACTGATAAATATTTATCTTGTTTCTGTCGTGGAACTGTCTATCGAAACTAACTACATATATGTTATTGATTTGATAAGAATAAATTGTAACTATAATTCGATTCCAATATAAAATCCAACCCCTTAATTTTTTAATAGATGCTCTTTAAATCCATAAGAACACGTTTTATACTAGCAATTTCACGTCCAAAGCTCTCAGTTATTATAGTAATAAATAACTTGCAATTAATTTTTTTTATTACCTATAAACAGTATAATGTAAATATAAATTTGTAGTTATTTCACATATAAATAACGAGGATTATTAAAAAATCTTTTTATTTTTCCATTCACGTGAAAAATGTGCAACTTTAAAGAAACTGAAAATGTCTATATATCGAGCGCTGAAACTAAACTGGTACAAAATGGTACAAAATGCGTATCATTCGTCGACAAAAACAATATTCCATCTGTTTTAAATATGCAGATCTCTTTCCGATACCTTTGATATATCTAGTTTATCAATAAAATGAAATTTCAAGTAAATACATGCGTGAATAAACAATTCCACTATCTCTAAACATTTTTTTTTTTCGTTTTCATTGAAGAGATGTTAAAAAAAAAATTAAAATTCACACGGAAGTACAACACATCAGAGAATGGAAAAAAAATGTTGTTCTAATATTATGCATATCATTTTTCTACCCTTCGACATTCTGAAGGGGGTTACAGGACGTCCCGTTGGCATTCAATTGTTTCAAGTAAAAAAAATTAACCCTCAAATTATTTTCGTATGGAAATTAGATGCAGGCAGGTATTATGAACAGTAACAGTAAACTAACACCTTTTTTTCCACTCTGAACTGCATTTAAGAAGATGTGGAAGTTGAGATGCTTCTCACGATTTAAAAAATAAACTTGTATGTTATAATGTACACAGTTTTTGTCTGTGGTTATTGTTTAACCATTTAAAAACTGCTGCTCTCCTTAATTCTTTTACATCAAATATGTCCCTTGTTGTTACAACAAAGAATAGAATTTTTAATTAGATTTACCGAAGATGTGAGAACTAAATATACGTATATTGTTTTTGTTCTTTCTTTTTTACTGAATATTCGTTACATTTTTTTTCGTACAGTGGCGAGTGAATTTGTAGTTTTCAAATCGAAATAAGTGTGGAGAAAATTATTGAGAATTATGGAAATGAATACCTAAAAACTGTTTAGTTTACATGGGTTTTAGAAAATTTAATAATATTCGTGTTTTCAAGTAGTTTCAAATATATATTCCAGAAACTATAAGAGTAAAATTGCAATTTACTTAGCAATTTTCCAAATAATATTAACTCTCCCCTATTTATATATTTAAATGCCTACACATTTGTGTGGGGAGTTTTTGATTTTCAGGAAACACTTTGCAACACGAATTACAATCCAATTTACAATAAGAAAAAAAATCGGAACTTTTTTTGTAACAACAAAAGAATAATCGTTGGTTGATTGCATTATAAAAGTTGCACACAGCAAATTATTACAATTAAGTTTGTTAGCCATTTTGGCATACCATTAAATTTCTTTCTTATGATGATGACGAACAATTGCTAAATGAATGCCACCATATTTTTTTTTCTGAACAATTCAATAACTCCAATACACTTCGAATAGGGGTGGTTACGTTCCAATTGTGTGTGGGGCGAAAAATTCGACAAGGGTGTCAATAAGTATTGGTGGAGGGTGATTACCCCATCGCTAATAACTATCATTCTGTCTTTATGTTTAAATATATTTAGATACAGTAAAAAAATGAAAGAATTTCTGCATGACTAAAAGTTGTACGCAAAATATTAGGATACCGTCCCCGACGTGGTTTTGGCGGTTCCTTATATACCCACTTTGCTTCCTGTTCCGGCCATAATTCAACCCTTTCTAACGGCACAAATCAACACGTTACATCTTAGAAAATAAAATATACGCGCGAGAGAGGTTTTTTAAAAACAAAAATTGCGAGAATTTTTCACGCGCGGATAAGAGAGAGGCTGAGATTTATTTTAAAATTCAATATTCTCACTTGAATACGTTTTAATTTTGTTACTGTTCAAATAAAGGGTGAGAGATGTTTAGCAATGTGCGAAAAAAAATCATATTGTTTACATTTCACGCATTTTTACACCGAGAAATCAAATACGAAATCCAAAACGGCAATTTACTTTTATTCTTTTTCATTCATAAAACAGCCATGAATTTATATATATTTTGATTGTCGCAAAAAATTGTTATAAAAGAGAATGGAAACATATGATCTTCAATTGTGGCTTGTCATTGTTCCACCCCTTATTAAAAACAAATGAGGGGTTATGGTTTTTTTTGCTCTATATGGGATTACAAGCAGTTTTATTATTTTTTCGAACGTTATGAATTTGATTCAATGAATTTTTAATTCAGTTAAAGTGTTGAAAAAAAATTGTATACATAACAACTCAAGTGACTTGTCATTTTTCTCACAAAGGCTCATTGTTCAATTTCAGTGTATGTGTCGTTTTGGAAAAAATTGGATATACATAAAATACTTACCAATAAAAATAGACATGAACATTTTTATATTCCAATACCCCAAATCATGTCAAAAATATTTTTTCAAATTTATGGAAATATGCACATAGACAGACATTTACAAGCATGCATGAAAATGGCTAATAATTTGGAGGAAATGGCGAGCCAAAAAAAAATCATAAAAAATAAACTGAATGGGAGCAAATAATCGAATTATTTGAACAAATCAGACTGAATACAAGTATTTCATGTAAAGATAAGACTTTATCTCAGTTATAAGAGATGAGAACAAATATTAGAGTCTGATTGGCAAACAAAAGCTCAAAAAATCATTTGACGCTATTAAAATTTGAACTTAAATACTTAAATAGTTTAAACTAATAGTAATAACTACGTCATTAACAAACTATGAAGGCGCGGGTTAAATATTAAATTAATGGGAGTTATTAATTAAAAATGAATGAAATCATAAGGGGGGTGAACAGTTAGCAAGAAGCACTGGAAGATTACTATACACGGTTGAATAGAAGCCAACTCACTCGCTGAAGTGTCGTCCAACATTCTTCTAATGTCCTTTCGGATATTGCCGAAGACGTCCTCTGCAGTTGATTGTAATCCGGCAGCGTTAGTTGGGAAAGTAACTGTTTAGTATGTATTAGTAGAAAATAGAAACGAAAATGTTTTTGTTAACATTAGCACAAACATTTATTAAAACAACCAATGAAACATAAAAAGTGCAAAACATATACAAAAAAATGAATGAAAAAAAGAAACGGAAAAATTGGCAATTTGAATCAAAAGTGATTTCTTTAATTTCATCCCTCGTTGTTGGTGGTGTGCGCAATATCAATATTAACTTTCGTAATCTTAGACGCGCACCGCCTCGGCCACGTGTGGCTTTGGAAAACATTTGAAAAGCTTTATAGAAAACTTTGAGACGTCGCCGTCTAGATGGCGTACAAATACACTATTGGCGAAAAAGAAATTTTGCCGGAAAAAAGAACTTGTGGTACATGAAGAGCGGATACACACTTTTGAACTTTAATAGTTTCGATATAAATAAACTAAAAAGGAAACTTTTATTTATGCAATCATATTTTTCGTGTGGATTTCGTGTTATAAAAAAAATGTATAGTGTAATTAAGAGAATTTTTGAAAGGTTATAAAATTTAATTAATTTTTCTTAGTAAATTAGTTTCAGTAGTCTTTATTTCCCATGTTAAATAATTATTACCATAAATACATGTATAATACCTTTAATTAAATACTTTACAACTACGCCTATAATTTTAACGATTTCTATTGAGTTTGAATAAATTTTTCACTGTTTCTTATTCTTGAATAGTTATTCATATAATGGTTTTTTTTTCAATTACGTACTTGTGCAAAAAATACTAATTAACAAAGAAGAAATACTGAGAAACCAAGTAACATATTGTGTTTTAAATTGACTTATAAAGAACTTTATTTATAATGTTAATCATTCTTTTATATATCCACGCATGCATTAATAAGTGAACAAATTTTCTTTAGCAAATAAATTCAACTCAACCGAACTATAAGTAGAACTTTTTTTAACAGTACCGAAACCAGTATAAATATTCTCAATTACTATTATCAAAAGAAATTAAAGTTAATAGTCGTTTATATGTAAGACAAAACGAAAAAAACAAGAAGAAAAGAGTTTAATAACATGGTGTATATTTATTTTATTCTTTTTTTAAACATATGTCGTAACATGTGTGTATGTGTGTGTATATGTGTGTGTGGGGGGTTGTTAACTTCGATTACTTTATAGTATACGATTGTTAATACAAAAAGGGTTACGTTTGCCGTATTGCATTTCTCAAAGTTTTAATAAAGAACTTATTAATTATTGCCATTTGTTGTAAATCATATATAAAAGAAAACTATATAAAACATAATACATAATATAAATAAATATAATTTATCATGCATCAAATGAAGGGATATCAATTTCCAAATCCTGTCAATGAATCAAATAATCACATATTCAGTGCAATCTTATCAAATCAGCACTTGATCTAAAGCGCATGTGATTTTTTTCATAATTATGAAATAGGTATTTCCGGTTCACAACAGCACTGAAATATCCCTTTCATTTTTTTCCGATATTTCGCATAATACATGCATTATTGTGCAAACCTGTATTGTAAAATTAAACCAAACCTACCTGTAATTCATTGACAAGTTTTTCGGCCACTTTGTCCGGTGAATTTTGCCCGCTACCTAATTGATTTTGGTGCATATTGACCATTTGCTGTTGGGCCAGTGCATGGGCATGTGGTATTTGTACATGTGGATTTGGACTGCCCAAATGCGGTGATGGTTGTGCATTTTGGTTGTTATTCTGTTGTTGCGTTTGTTGTTGCTGTTGAGGATTCATAGGATTGTTGGCAGGATTATTTTGTGCTTGTTGTTGTTGATTTTGTTGCTGTTGTTGTTGCTGCTGCTGCTGTTGCTGTTGTTGTTGCTGTGCATGCGCTTGTTGTTGCTGTTGGTTATTTTGTTGCAATTGCGGTGGTTGTTGATTGTTTTGTTGTTGTTGCGGTTGTTGGGCGGTTTGTTGTTGTTGTAATGCCAGTGCACCCGGTGTAATAACATGTATTTGACTACTATTACTCATTTGACTTGGCGAATGTGCCGGTATGGAATTTGTCGATCCCGGCACTGGAGAATTTTGATTAGAATTTGATAAATTTTGCGGCAGATTTTGGGGTGGTCCCCGAGCCTGATTCCAAAAGTCGTTGTTCATTTTGAAAACGGGCCGATTATTAACTTCAGCCATTGGTATTTGTAGGGGCGGTAATGGTGTCGCTCTCAAATCCAAGGCCGCGTTTTCCTGTATTTTGAATGAATTTTGCAACCACTTTGCTACAAGATTCTCATGTTCAACCTTTAAATTACTAAGGATGTTTTGCTCCTCCGTGGTGAAAATTTTGATGGTTTATTGGGCACTAGGTCTCAAAAAATAATTGTGCCGTGTTATATTACGGCCAGATTATTTTTTTCCGTTGCTTTGAACGCAACGAAACTCGTACTGCTTGCACTTGGAATTTTTCTGAATTTTTCTTTTACTCGGATATACAAGGAATATTGCACTTTCGTGATGTAAAACTGGCAGTACACAGTCGGATGATTCAGTTTTACCGACTGCAGTTTATATTCTAAGTTGTACACTAAGGAACTCCGATTGCTTTTTTAATACTAAAGGGTTATACCGTGCGTTCTGTATGGTAATCTATCTCTCTCTTGGATAATTTTTTTGTACAGCAGATGTTTTGGGTGACCCCTTCAGTATTATTTGTGTAGTATATGTATGTAGTTAGTATTTATTGTTGTTATCTGAAAACAATATAAACGCAAAACTATATTAAGATTTTTATGTTATATTAAAAGTATATAAAATTAATAATAAATAGTAAAAATAACAATTTCAAAAATGAAATTATATACTTGATGTATAACTCTTCAGCGAAAACTAATGATACGAATAAATTTTTATTGAGCAATTTCAAACAAACATTAAATAATCATTAGCTAACTGAAAAATTAACTATCCTCAAACTTTTAAACACAATAAACATGCAAATTATAAATCGTATGAATATTGTTTATATGAAAATAAAATATTAAACATAATTCATGTGATTGTTTATGTGTATGAAAATACAAGTCGTAAATCACTATATAGCATATTGTCATTTTTTAGTTATTATAAATATAGAAATTCACTTCTATACTACTTTCCAATGTTAAAATCATTAAAATTGAGAAATTTTATTTTTTTTATTAGAAATTGCAATTAATTTGAATAAATTGTTTTTGTTTCTTTCAAACTTGTATCGTGAAAATATATTTTTCATTGTTAAAATATCAACTAAATGAATAAATAAAATTTTGAAAGTTTTCATGAAATGAAAATATTAATACAAATTTCGGAAAAATCCAGTAATATTTCTCATAGGTATTACTTTTAAAAAGCGCTTGCCGAAAATTTTATGAAAAAGTTCAAAATAAAAAAAATTTAAAATTTCCAAAAATAATCGAAAGAGTTTATTTCAAAAAAAAAACAAAAATTTATTTTTTTGTTTACTATTATTGAGGGTTGATTATTAGACAGGTGTCAAAGTGCATGTGACTTTGTTAAAACAAGTTTGAAAACAAGTTTCAGCAAAGTACATTTAATAAGTGTAAGAAATAGGAAAGAAAAATAATAATATCCATTACTCACATTGAAATATAATATAATATTGCACTAAAACCAAGTATAATAGCACTTGGGAATTTGACTGAAATAAATAAATAATTGCCACACAGGTTCGCGCCAAAATGATGAAAAATCAAATGAAAACTTGTTAATTTAACAACACAATAATATATATGAACAAACAAAATTATTAACCTATTGTAATAAGTAGTAATTGTATGTATTATTATAACTTTCTTGTTAGCCGGACTATGTTGTATGTGAAAATCGGAACTTAGAAAATTTATTTAAAATTTCAAACTTATATTATTATCACGGCACACAGCTTTCGTGTAAATTTCACCGTCCCGACGCGTCTAAACTATAAGAAAGTTGGTAGATAACTAAGAAAATCGTCGGCGTCGGGTAAAAGACGTCCAGCGTCTGAATATGACGCCTTTACACTAAGAATATAAGGGTACATTCTCGACAACAGAGACTAACATATCTAAGGGTAATAAGTGTGAGTAGGACAGTACAAAAATACGACCAAAGTAAGACGAAGATATAAATATACAAGTTTAATATTTTGAAGTGAGACAACACACCCACACAAGGGTTGTAACGGCGAGGGGTTTATACAAGAAAAACGATGGGGAAAGAGACGGTGGAACCTTAGAATTCTATCTTAGTGTGGCGCATGCGTTTCGTAAGTGAAGTTTAAGGAGTAATACCAACAGTCCTCTCCCCACTACTGACAACAGAAAAAATGCTCCTTGTTATTTTTTCAAACATCCCCACTACGTTGTAGGGGAGTACTACGATGTGAAGTCGTCGCGGTAAGGGTTGTTTTTTATGTGAACGCTCAGGCTGTACGAACGACTGACCAGGAGGAGAATTTTTTTCTTCTTCTTCTCTCTCTTTTGAGACTGCCGCCTGGATGTATATTGAATATTATGTAAATTTTTTACACATGTTTTTGACAACGTATATTCATTATTATATTGATTGTTTCTTGTGTTACAAATTACATTTTATCATTTTATTCATGTGCGTACCGGTACTTTACAAGTATTAAAACCTTGAATATTAAAACTATGATAATACGAAATTAAATGCAACAAAATAAGAAATACAGATTATGTTATTTTTAATAAAATTTCCTATATTTTATTTCAAAAGAATTACATATGTATTGCAGCATAATAAAAATATATATTTTTTTTGTAAAAAAAGTTTTGGCATCAACTTCTCTTTATACTGTATTTTTAGTTGTTTTATATTTGAGGAAATGCCAAGAAAATGCAATTTTATATGATTTTATGCAGATTTTTCATATTTTTAACACCTCTTAATATTGATTTATTTTTTTCTGATACAAATATATAAATTGCTTTCATTCGTATGAAACTTTATGCACTTAAATATATAAATAGTAACACGATTAATATATAATACTCAAAAACATCTAACGATATTCGACTTAAAAATTACCACAAAAAATTTACGATGTTTCTTTTTTACTAATAATAGATCACCCCCCTCCAAAAAGTAGTACCGTTTTTTATGAATCACTAGATTACATTCATCACCTCCCCGCCATTTTTTTTTAATTTTTTTCATCCCCCCTATAATCTAATGTGACCCAGTCTTAAGTCCCCGCCACTTTTATTTTACCCCTACCTATAATCTTAGATTCTATAAAAAAGCGCCTATATACCCCTACCTAAATTTTTATAAATCCCACCCTTAACATTTAAGAGTGACCTCCCGTTTTTTTTCTCTACCGACTGTCATAGGGTGCTTAAACGAAAACCTACCCTCAAAGCTATTATTATCAGAAGGAGTACACTCCGTGCAACAAAATTATCCAAGTAAGCTATTGTTTTGGAAAAATTGTAAAATTAGAACATTAAGCAGGAACTTAAAAAAAATAAAAAAAAAATGTAAGTATAAGCAATTCTGCTTATACAATATAATTATGTGATATAACATCGTAATATGTTATATGTACATATTTGTATCTTGTTAGTATCAAACGGAAGTAGTCCATTAGCAAAAATTAATACAGTTTAGCAATGTGTTGTATAAAATCACAATCACATTTGTATATCTAAGTATGTTGTACCCGAAAAAAAGGTACAAACAATTTAAATTATACCTGGCAAGATAACAATCACCCCCGCTTATGGCAGAGGGCCTTAAAAATGAGTATAATTTTTTCTCATAAATTTTACACCATAATTTTCAGAAGCAAAAAACACTAACCGTTAATAATTGCAATTAAAGAAACGTACACCAAATGTTTTTCAACTGTTTTTCCATTAATAAATATCTCTCTATTAATTTTCTATATGTACTTTGCACGTGTATGTGCATATTGAGGAACAAATCGATTAATTTATTTTATAAAAAAGTATTATTGGAAAGGTGTGTGTGTAATAAGAACTGTTACTGTTTCTTGACAAAAAAATCAAGATGTGTACATTCTAAGGTTACGCAATAGTAATCGTAATTAGCAGGTGATAATTTCCTTTTAAGTTTTGAATTAATAAAAAAAATCTACAATATTGTGTAATTGACCAAATAACCTTTACATTAATTGGTAATTAATATAAATATGCGATCAATTTTAAACTTGTATATAAAAATCGTGTCGAACATAATTATGATAAGAGACAAAAATATTCTCGAATACATAAATTGAAAAAAAAACATTCAAATAAGTTGTTTGATATTAAAATGTTTTATTAAAAGAATTTTCCACTAGATGGCAACCGGGGTATCTAAAAGCGCTTAGGAAATAGTTCAAAGTTGTCTGGAAGTTAAAGTAAAATGTGAAAGCGCTTCAAAAAGGGGAAGCGCTCCCGGAATAAAGTCGGAATATGAAAGTTGCTGGGTCCGCTTTTGCATTGAATACGAACGAAATTCAACGTTTCAGATGTGGCGAGATAGATCGTATCTGAATTAATTTATTTTTATAGAAAAATGCGAAATTAAAAAAAAAATCAAACAAAATGTAATAAGCGACGCTAATGCGAATTATTTTCAGTTTATTTTTGTTTTGAAAGAATGGATATTTTAGTTTTCTCATTAAATGAATCAAACAAAAATAAATAAAAAGTTCGTTTATGTATTTACGAAAAATTGGAGTAAAATAATAATGCTACACGAAAAAAACATAATGGAAAATATTTAAGTAAATAATCCAGAACGGTTCATAAAATAAAATATTATTAAAGTGCATATAAACAAAATGCTTTAATATTAAAACCATGACCTAGACACGGATTTCTATGTGATACAATTTTGATAATTATGGAAAAAATGCCAGCCCCAACAACAGAGATAAATTTCCTATTACGTTTCTAATCTCTAAATTTTTCGCAAACAAAATAACATACCTATATGTTTGTATGTGTACACACGTATAAAATAAAAACATATTTACGCACCTGATAGAATCTTGTCAAAAATAAAAAAAATACGGGGCAGACTAAAAAAATTCTCCCCAATTCACACCACATCGTCTGAATGAAGTACCACCATGTACTAAAATTGTTTTTTTAATCGAAATTTTGCATTGAACTTGGAACTTGGTTATCAGTGAGATATAATTCTATAAAAATCTACCCCCCATTTTTTTCATTAGATTAGAGAAATAAGTTTTGATAATAGTATAATGTGCAACTACTTAATATGACCTCTATATAACATTTTTATATTTTTATTACTCACTTTTCAAGCGGATTATTTTAGATTTATGTAATTATTTATATTTTGTACAAGCACTTGCAGCGAAAAAAATAATTGGCTATATATTTTTAAAATGCATTCCGTGGCCATTATACAAAAAAATACTTGAAATCCGCATTTCTATTATTAATTTTTTTTCAAGCTAAAAAGTAAACTCTCGCATTATCGTATATTGTACTGATTGTGGAAAATTCATTGATATTACGTATTACACCATATAGTTGTGACTTGTTTTCATAAAGTTCAGTGGCTGTGTTTATAATAGACACTTTGTTTATAAACGTGTATTTAGTAGGTAAATTCTATTTTATGGCATACTATAACCACATGAGGATTAATTATTATTCTGTAATCGTTTTGCATTTTAATAAACAATTTTTATGCTATTATTTTGAGACAATCATCTTCAACATTTTTTTTCAACACTTATTGAAGAAGCTGTATAATTATTGCAGTTATCTAATTATATAAATATAATTACTTAATTACATATAATAATCATTTAAAATCCCTTTTATTTGATGTAAAAATTATTGTACAGTTTAAACAATTTTAAATATTTCGTGGATAGTTTGATTCTAATCAACGTCTTTTTTTTTCAATTATCGAATGCCTTTCTTGGATCGTTCGTCTTTATACTCAATTTATTGGCTATATATTATATTATAGTTGATGTACATTTCTAACTGTTTTGCCATGTACCTACATGAGATTATTTAAATAAATCAACATAATCAACGTAAAAGTTGAGTTCTATTTAATATATGTTTTTAGTTGTAATGAAAATTTCACACGATCAATAAAACTAGTTTTATTATTTTTTTTTGCAATCAGTTTTGTTTACCGTATCGATTAATAGATTTTTTCCATATTTGCAATATATAATTATGTATTGGAAATTTTCATGGTATATACCACTAATAACGTACATATTATTCATTAATGAATAAATATATGCATAAAAAAACGAATACACAGTATATAAAATTGTTAGTTTTTTGATTTGTGTGTGTGTGTGTGAGATAATTATTTTTCTATATCATAGTAAAAACGTATAACAAGAAAAATATTTTATATATTTAACTGAATATGGGATTGCACAATTTTTATACGCCAATTAAATGCGAAAGGAAATAGTAGGATTTTTTTTTATTTTTGTAAAAAGTATAACTTGAGGTGTTTATTAGTAATAAAGGAAATTGAAAATAAGAAATTGGTAAACATAATAATTCCTCTATATACATATAAGTTTACTAATATGTACACTGCGTTAATTAATATTAGAAAGTACCTTGTTACAATTTATGCAATATTTCTAAATAAAAACAATCAATAAAAGAATTATTCAAGCTATATATTATACGCCAAATAGTATAAAATTATAAATATGCAATTTTAGAAAACTTACATTCATAGGTATATAAAAAATTATTCTTCTGTTGGTCAATTCATCAAAAAGAGTTTTCTTCTTTTTTTAATTATTTATCGTGAATATCAGTCTCCCAATTATTGTGCACTTATTCTAATCGTCATACAATTTTTTTACCCTCCTACACTATTTTTATTCTGCAATAAAATTTCATTATATATTGTCAAATGATTTAAAAAAAAATAATTTATAATAATTGTTTTCAATTTTTTCCTTGATTTTTATACTGTGTTAGATAAAGGAAGTTTTTGAGGAGAGTTTTGTTTAAATATTGATAAAAAAAAATCGTTGCTGAGATTTTTTTCAGACGAATAATATACAGGCAAAAAAAACTACAAAATGGCTGTGCAAATAATCTATTTTTATCACAAAACCTCAATATTTGTAGTAGGTAGCCATTTTTATATTTTTAATCTATAAGCACGCGAATATCCCCATAAGTATATTATAGGATCATTTATTTATTTATTAGTATAATAATAGGTGAAAGATTTTATTTATGCAAATAAACTTTATGTTTATATACATGCATATGTGAACATTTTATTGATTTATTTTTAATTGTAATTACGTGCGCGAATAAACGCATTTTCCCTCCAAAAAAAAATTGATCAAAAGTTATCAAAAACTACATGACCATTTTTTGCTCTAATCAAATCAAAACAAAAAATTAAATAAGAAAAAATTGTGTGACGATTTCATAATTTATTAAAATAAAATAATTAAATATAAATTTTAGGCGCGTAAAACTTTTTATCAATTCGCGGAGTGTTCCGGGTTAAAGATGCCGATAAAAAAATTGTTTTGATGTTATTATTGGCTGAATTCCCCACTAATATTATCAATAACATTTTATTCACAAACCAATAAAAAGAAAATACACCAAAAATAAATATATAAATCACAATTATTATTAAATGTACACAAAAACTTCTAACCTCACTGCGTGAACTTGAAAAAAGCGGATGAAAATTCATATACACACTCAATTTATTTAAGGCTTGCTTGATTCAAATGCAAGATTGAATTAAACTTATTTGATTGTTTATTAATCAACACTAAATTGTACTGAATTTCGATGCAATTAGTTTTATTAATTGATGCTTATGAAAAACTTGAAATTTAATGGTCATTTTAACCATAGATATCTATGATTTAAGTTTGAAACAGTTGAACATCTTAGTATGTATAAGAAAGCTGCATACTATGAAGGCGGTAAGGATTAGTGGGGGAAAAGAACAAAATTGCATAAGATGCATGTATTGCATTGGAAATGCAGCGAATAAAGATGGAGCAGAAATATATAAAATTGTGTTCTTATATATATATGTATGTATGTATATGTATGTGCCTTGTTGTAGTACGTATCTCAATTTTTTTAAGCGGTTTAGATGCAATTGAACTTTATGAAATATTGTATTATTTATAGTATGTAAGTTGTACATACACATATACACGCTGACGGCTTGCATTTTTTTATTATCATTATTATTATGTATTATCTTCATAGTGATTAGGAATAAATAATTGATTTGATCGCACAAGCAAATTCTGAAAGGTTGTCATTGTATTTTAGTTGTGAACACGATGGAAAGAATCTAGCAATCAGTTGTGAATGTAAGACACGAAATCAATCTTTTTTTGCCGAAAAAATCGCTTTTGTGAAACCTTGTTGCATTTTGCGCCCTACGAGGCTTGAGTTTGGAATTCACAGCGCGCCAAAATCAACGCTCTCTTGATACAAAAATAACTATTTTTCTACAACTGTCAAAAATTAAGCATGCTTTACTGTTTTCTTTAAGCAAAGTATGCTATTTTTCATGGCCACCACTTTTTTTGTTGTTGTTCTATTTGAAAATAGAGTAAAGTAGTGCATTAATATTTATTTTTTGACATTATTTGTATAAAATATCAAGTACCTAATACCCATGCATGCTCTGATATGAAAAACTGAAGCGAGTGTGGGAAAATTGGCACGATTATTTCACTTACCATAATTATTAATTTAAATCTTGATTATACTTATAATTTTTCCCAAAAAATGTATATTTAATATTGTGAATTATTAATGACGATATTTTTGACATGCAACACTCGTTTTTATACTTCTTTAAATACAGCATAATATCGTTATTTCAATTTTCTTTATAATATAAATATATGCATTTATTCGTTACAAAGTGATTGATACATATTTCTAATGGCACATTTCCGAATTAAATATAATAATTAATTTGTTAAAATGATTACTTAAATATTTATTGGTTTTCATCATGTACATATAATATTGTAAAAAGAAGGAAAATTTCTTGATAGATTCTCTTTTTTCGCTTAAGAAAATTATAATTGGCTGTCAATGGCAAATAAATATGCATTAATGTTCTATGTATATATGTTATTAATTAATAGGTAGTAATAATAAGAAATATTTTCCAATTAACCAACTGCTTTGTATGTATAAATATAATAAATAAATTCACATATAAGTTTGAGGTATCGGAATAATATATTCAAGTTAGATTTATTAAAATATAAACTAATAATAGAAAACTTTTACTTCTTTGGATATGACCTAGTTAATAACAATGTTTTCTAGCGAATAACAAAATTAAAATTGCGCACAATTTATTTATTATATTTATTTGCCGCTCTGTGTTTTTAAAATCATTTGAACTAAATAATGTAATCGAGAAAAAAATGCTTATTAATAAAGATTGTCGTTAATTAGGTCCTCTTTGTTGAAATTATTTATTAAATGAATTGTTTGTATGTACATTGTCTTTTTGTAATTATATTTTTACCAAATAATATATTTTTTTAATAATACAGTTTTACTAGATAATATATAATGAATGGGGTTTTAATAGGTACATTCACAAAAGTAATAAAAAATTCTTCAAGTAAGTACTTATAATAAAATAAAATCCAGTAAAAACCATTTTAAGTATTTATGCATGGACATATATGTATAAGAAGAATTAAGAATTTAATCTAAATGAAATATTGCAGAAAAAGAATTAAAAACTTTTATGTTCATTTTAGTTGTTTCTAATTTTTCACAATTAAGTACTTATATGTATGTATACATATGTAGAAATATATTAATGAGTACAATAAAATTATATGTACTTTTATGTGCGGTTATAAAATTTTTAATATATTTCTAAATTGCTGGAAAATAGCAAAAAAGTCTTAAATTATTATTTAGCATTCTTTATAAGGAAATGATTTCTCAACGATTTTTTAAAAATTTTATATTTTTTTATATATTTCCACGTTTTTATCAATTTTTATAACCACCTTTCATAAGCGCGCCAAAAACAACGCTCTTGGTACGAAAATAACAATTTCTCAACTGTCAAAAGCTAGTGTGTTTTATTACTATTCTTTTTCTACAAACTGTGTTATTTTTTCATGGCCTCCACTAATTTAGTACAATATTTGAAAACAAAATAAAACAGTGAAGTAACTATTTACTTTTTGACAATTGAAAAACAATAAATTATGATATTAAAAACGGAAACGAATGTGGGATAACTGGCATTAAACATTTTCAAAATTCCATTTTTATCTATTATAAATTTTTATATTTATATGTAACTAAGTGTAATTACGTTTTAATCAATTTTTATAACCAACTTTCTTTATCCACCTTATTACCAATTTGTTCTGTTTTCTTAAATGACCGTGTAATTAAATTGTTTTAGTAATTGAGATTGAAAATACGTAAAAACTAAACTATTTGCAAGTGTTTCCATTGCTGCACGACGGATAAACTAAACAACTCCGTTATAATAATTTGCACAAAAAAAAATCAATTTAACGTATTTGATTATGTATACTATAATAGGAATATCCTCTAAATGCGATGTACATTATAAAATCGAGTAATTCACATCTTTTTTGTTGTGCATGGTCGAGATTAGATTAGTAATTTTAAAAGTACATACTCATATAATATGTACACACATGCATAATTGTCTACCCAAGTATTTATTTAGCCTTAAATTTTTATCTATAACATTATTTACCGTATACTATTATAAAACAAACAACTTTTTATGTCGTTAAATTATGTGTATATAATATAAAACCAGTGAAGTAAATGAACCAATAATTATATTTTAAAACATAAATTAATAAATATAATCCCATTAATATATACAAAATAGATTTTTTCTTTACACAAACATTATTATGCGTAATGTGCATAAAAGACATAAACTTTTTGTACATTTGTTTATTATTTATGAGTTTTTTACTTAGTAATAAAAATTGCATAAAAATTAATAAATTAATACGTTTTTGTCTGTATATGTATACGATCGTCATATGTACAAGATTTACGACTATATACAATATTTTTTCTTAATTATAAATTGGACATCTTTTTCATTCATTTTATTTTATATATATTATTATAGTGAAAAGACTATTATGAGAAAATAATCAAGAAATAAAACTATGCAATAATAATATATAAGATTTGCGATCTCGTTTATAATATATAAACTCCCTATTAATCTAAGTCATCATACTAAACGCGGAACAAAATGAAATAAAATACAAAACATACGGTATTTGAACTCGAGACCTTTAACTTTGGTGTCAAACTACTTCTAGTTATATTGCTATTGCCCTACCATTTCTTCACGCAGGTATATTTATGTATATTAGTATGATATTGCTCTTGTATATACCATTCCGGACCAATATTATTAATCTGTTTATATACGTTAATTATTATGTTAATAATAAAACTTTGATGTTTAGATATTACTATATAGGTATGTTATATCATGGGATACAAAAGCCAATTTGAAAATAATTGAAAATCGTTTTTATGTTAAAATACAAGTACTTTGCGTATATAATAATAAGCAAAATATTTCTCATCGGATATTTGCTTATTTAAATATTACTACATAGATACGCTTCTATTAACATGTATTTGGAAAAAAATTGTCAATTGTGTGGCGAAATTTCCAATATAAAACTTATATTATTACAGTAAAATGATTGGTACGTGTAGAAAAAAGCATGCATATTGAAAGAATTTACGGTTAAACGGTAACTGTATAAGAAATTTAAAAGTCTAAAATATCTAATTTAATAGATTAATCATAATTGATAATAAATCGCAATTTTATGTTAGAAAGAAAAATGCATTATCAATATTATTGGTAAATTTAGATGCGTTTATGAACATAATTAAATGAAAGAATTCATAAAATGTTTGCAAAAAATTAAAAACAAGACAATTTAAATGCATTTATATTATTATTATTACAAAATATTTATTTCTAAAAGTTACGAAAATAGGAAACGTCCTTCGTGAACCGAATGAAAGTCATATGTATGCATTTTTATCTTTCTTGGCAACAAAAATCACACACGCACACAAACTTGAACAATTTTTTTTGCCTAATATATAATTGAAATAAAGCTTTGTTCAGCATACTCGGTACGTAAATCAGTTTACATTATTTCATTTATATTTTTTTTGCTTTTTATTGCCTGATATCAGTTTATCATTATGAAAATAAAACGCCGCACTTTTTTCATTTAAACATTTTTTTCGTCTAAATATTTTTGCATAACAAGAGCGACACAAAAGCAATCGACATAATAAATTATATGTACTTATAAAACGTGATTTATTATTAAAAGCTTTTTGTAAACATTTACCATGTTTAGGTCAGACATTTTATGCCTGATAAAAATTGTTTCTGTTTAATAAATAAATGATGCATTCTACTGCTAATTAAGATAGTAAAAATTTTGTTATCTTTGTAAATTAACTCGTATTTTTTTCAAAATTTTTCTATTTTTGTAACACATTTTGGCGGATTTCATTTCAGTAAAGTGCAACATAATTTATATGTTTTTTTATATGTAAATTATTATGATTCACTCGTATACAGTCGTAGTCAAAATTTAGATAAATTATCAACCGGTATTTTAAAATAATAACTCACTCAACGACATCGATTAATTGCCCAACACGAGTACTTATAAAAGTAAATAATACAATAATAAGATAAGACTTATTTTTCCAATTTTACATAATGTTTACAAATTGTATAGAATAAAATATTTCTGTACATATACGTATATTAAATTTTGATATACATAATGATGTTTAGATTACCGAGTACTGCTAGTACTCATATATTGTAAATTTGTTCTAAACAAATGTCTATGTTTAATATAATTGAACTTGTAGTAATATGCGTAAAACCGCTAAAATGTAGGAACACATTCTCGATAGTACCGCAAGTACCAGTATCAAATATTATCTTTAAATTAATAACGTGCAAGGCATGTTTCGACTGTACGAATTAAGTAATCGTCAAACAAACATTTCATAGGTGGATAAAGCGACAAAAGATGCATGTATGCACGTCTGCGGATGATAGAAGCAAGTCTTGTTTTTGTTCGGTACTATATGAGGCGATTAAGGACAATTTTACCAAAGGCGGTACTATATTAGTGCACAACTCTGATCACACATACTTAACAACATTATTGCAGTTCTTCTCTAACCATATGTTGACCTAAAGTCAATCAATAATAATATTTACGAGGAACAAAAATAGCCAATGTGAACAAACTTGAAGAACAAAGTTATGAGAGATGGAAAAAAAGGATGTGAGATATATAAGTTTATAAAAGAAGAGTTGTGTATATATTATAAGAGTGTATATGTGCGGTGGAGGGACATATTGTTGGATAGGAAAAAATGAACAGATAAAAATGACATAAAAATAAATACTTAACATCCATAACCTATCTCAAGCTGAGTTATTTCTGTTAAAGTAGGCTGTAAAAGAACGCAATAAGATAGAAAAAAACACATGCAAATAAAGTACTGGAGAAAGAACGGTAGGTCAACGAACTAAGTAATGTAGCTGTCTTTGTCCCACGCACTAAATGACTTAGTCTCAGACAGTGGCGCGCAGGTGAGGGTGTAGTTTTTCTAATTAGGAAAAAATGGAAATTTTTCAAAATAATTAACAAAAAAAAAAAAAAATGTGAAAATGCTGTAAAATTGCAAATGTACTGGTTTTTGTTGACATGTTTTTCATGAATAAACTTGATTTGATTATACAACTTCTGAGAAGTATTAATTAAGTGCTTTTTAATAACAATTTTTTTTTATTGACGGCATAATGGCATTTCAGAAATTACTACTTATAAAATATTCAAATTAAGGAATATCAATTACATTACTACATAGGATATAAGAATAGAAAGTCGATGTTCTAAAATTACCTTAAACTTGAAATGTTTAAATATTGAATTTCTATCAATAACTATAAGAAATCAGGAGTAAAAGTACAGACATATTTTTTTAAAAAAAGTCTGAATTATATTAAGGATGCAATTTTTTTTACTCAGCTTGTATAAGCAATTAACTTTTACAAAAGCCAGTTTAATCAACAGCTCACCTATTTATCATAATAAGTTACCATAAGAGGTGCTTTTTAAGCAATTACTAGTCAAGTAATTGTAAGACATTTCCAAATCGATTAGACAGTATTATTTCCATCTAGATATGAAAAAAATTGCTTATTAATAAGAAAACATTGTACGCCACTGCCTTATATGTATACATGCACAGCCTCCTATACTTAACAGAATCTGTGTAGGGTAGGTCAATGCATTTTATACTTGTTTTATTTTCAAGCTGTACACTCTTTCGTTTCTTTTATACACTTTTTAGTTTAGTTTACACTGCAATATATAAGATCTATCTTTATATATTCGTTATTTATAATTCTAAAAGAGGTGTACTTACATATACAATTTGAGTTCACCAACCAACATCTTGTTCGAATGGAAAAAAAAACGATTGCATTGTTGTTAGTGTCGATCATAGTGAAAAAAAGGATGAAATCGACAATTTTAATTTATCATATTTTAATATGCAATCATGCAAGTTTTAAAGAAATATGTACAATTGTACATACATCTTTTTTTTCATTTTCGATACTATCCATCAATTTTTTATGAGAAAATTTCTTAATATTGGTGTAATAAAATATGTAATTAGTTATATTTTACATACCTACATGGATATATAGTATAATGTATTGCATATGTAATAATTCTTTTTTAAACTCCATAAAGCACGACCATAAATACGCCGTAAAATATCTATACTCAGAGCATACATCATGTTACGATTACAATATGTAATATACAGGCAATTTATTGCTCTAGCCACCATAGATTACTAAATTAAAAAGAGAATTTAAAAAATTTTTGCGAAAAAATTGAAAATATATCTACGTATAATACTTATATGTGCTGTTCTGTTATTTGTTTGCATAATAATAATAAACAAACAGTACGTTAACGAAAATTATGTGGTTGAGTTTCTTTTCGGTTGATTTAGTGTGTAATTAAGATGATTGAACGCATTATTGCAGCTGTTAAATTAAAAATAAACTAACAATACACAAATCAATCCCATTTCCATTTAACGAGTTCGTAGTATTAGAATTAAAGTGTTTAAAAAATGGTAAAGGGGCCATTTTATATCAAAAATTCACAAATATAGGTTCTTTGTTTCGATTTCTTCTTTATGATTCAATGTTCAACAATGAATTTAAATTTAGATATTTATATTAAGACACTTTTATATTGTTTTTAGCATAAAGCAATTTATATATTTGAAAATCAAAAATGGTTTTCAACATTTTGACTGACCAAGAAACATTCAATAAGTCACATTTGTGAAACATGTGCATGTAAACGTTAATTACACGTTGAAATATTGATAGAGGTGATAACTGTTTGTGTTGATTAATTCTCTTCTGCAGAAACCTGTCTAAATTATACCCTTTATTCATTATTCCTTATAAATGCACTATAAATTTTGATTTCGTTGAACGAAAATGGAAAAATGTCACAAAACTTATTGAAAGAAACAACAATGTTCATTGTAGCTGAAATAAATTTAAATATAAATGATCGTGTTTCCTCTGTTGTGTACGAGAATAATTTTTCTTGCGTCCACCAACAATAATAAATTTATGACTTGCAAACATTTATTCTGTTTAAGAACTTTTAAAATACAATAGATGACTGGTAAATGTTAACGACCGGTAATTTTGACAATCTTTTATCATTGAAATTAGTTTACATGTTTTATAAAATTTTGTTAAGAAAATGCAGACAGTTGTTCATTTACATTAAAATTATTTTTAGAGTTTTAACCTATTTTTTGCAGACTATAAGTATATGTATATAACCAGCATAATATTAAAAAGAATAATACAAATTTTAAGAAAAATCATAAAATTGCGCTTTTAAATATAGAAATGCACAAATTTTATGTATCAAGGAAAATTAAGAATGTTTTTCCATTTCAAGGCTCTACAGAGTGTTTTATTCATATAAAATTGCATTTAATTAAATCACTAAAAGGTTAATTCGTTGCTGTTTGAATTTATTATGTCTTGAATTATATATTTTTTATTGGGAATTCCATATTTATATTTATGCATTCGAAAAAATTTAAATTTAAAAAAATCAAAGATGGCGTTTTATGTATTTCGAAATGTCCCTATTAACATTATTGAATTTGTTATTATGATAAAATTAAACATAAAATTTTGGGTGTGGCATTGAATGTTATAATATATAAATTAGGAAATATATATACATATATATTTGTAAAAATATTGTACAATTTCCAGCTATTCGATTGGGTATTTGGTTAGGGTTGATGTGACGTCATTGTACATAACAGCCATTTTACTATTTGCATATGTACATGTATGTGTACATATATGCAATTTGGAAAGCCACACGTTCAATCTATTTTAATAAATAATTATCCAAGTGATCAATCTCTCATACACATAAAACAAACAAATTTGAACTTTTTTGCAAAGCGCATGCGATAAAGTTTTTTAAAAAAAGCGCCAAATTTAAAAAGGCACTTTTTTCAGGTCAATTGCAAATAAAATATAAGAAATTATACATTTCATGCTTGACTGGATATATAATTACATCAAACTCACCGGTACTGTGTTTTCGTAAAACGGAAACGAAGTATCCAATCTTATATAAATCAAATCCGTGTATAATATACTGGTCAGTGTCGGTAATTTTTCTTTTTTTTGTCGAAGGCAGGTTCAGTTAGTCACAATTAGGGAATCTTTTTAGACTATTATTAACAATTTAAATACTTTTTTAACAATTTTGTACTTTACCAAAATAAGCCACGAGGTATTTTTTTTTCTAAATTTTATCTTTTTTTTTGTATTTTTTGTATTATTTTTTATTAATAATATACAAATTTTTCTAATAGGAAGTAATTCTTTTTAAGGCCGACACAATAAGGCACTCTAGTCGATTTTTTGGAAAAATACGATTTGTTTTGTTTTATAAAATAAATTTTAGAAATTTGTTTTTATTCAATTTAAAAAATTACACCAAAACTTCTTTTCTCTTTAAATATAGTTTTTTTTTTAAATAATTATCTTGTTTAGGTATATCAACGCGTTTTTCAGATCACAGATTTTTTTATTATCTTCGAAACAGTTTAAAAAATTTCAATTAAATTCGCATTGAACAAACGTATACAAATGTACTTGTCGAATTAAATTAAAGTCCATTTAACCAAAAAAATTTTAAGTTTACTCTTGATATTTGTTATTTAAGTATAGTTCACAACAAAAATTGCCCGTTTTGCCCGGTACTATATATTATAATCAAAACTACTGACGTGTTTAAATTATATATTTTATATGGATGGAAAGTTGCCCTAGTTATTATTTAATTAAATAAGAATAAAATTTTTCTCCTTGGTTTAAAATAAAATACCGTCTAGTGTTAAGTTAAATTATTGAGTCTGCTTTATTGATGTTTTAATTTGCCCGATGCAGAATTTCAATAACTTTAACTTTACGATTTCTTAACGATTGTTATAAAATGTGTAAATTAAAAATTTCAAAAGTGTGCCCTTAGTTTTTTCGATTTTTTTAAAAGTTTTTTAACGTAAAGTTTGGAATAAATTAAAAATGCTGAAGAATTATATGTTTAGTATTGTTGATCCTTTGTTTCGTCAATAGCTTGCTGCGGTTGCGTAGTGAATATAGGAACATTATAGCCAAAATAGTTTTCCTGATGAAATGTTTTTTGTACTGTTTTTTCTAATGACTTAATTTCTGGAAAATAAGATAAATGTTCACAGTTATTCGAAATATATATATAGTGCGGGAGAACACACAAAGAGCCAAACTAAAAGAAAAAACGAAATTGTAAAGGAAACGATTACAAAACATCCAATTATAAGTGAGGCAAATAATATTCTCACACTTGCGATGTGAAAATTAGCAAAAATTTCAAATTAATTTAACACTATTATAGAATATTATTTGCTATTATTTACTTAGATGTTGTAAATTGCATATACGAGCAAATTAACTTTATATTATACAGAAATATTGCGGAAAAGTTGTAATAGTAAATTGGATCACTCGTTGGTAATAAATAAAATTGTATACAAAGTTAAAAGAACAAACAAAAACTCGAAAACTAGTTGAAAAATAAGTTATAAGAGAACGGTTGTCTCTTAAACTTAACCTCCAACACACAAGCCAACAACTTAGTACAACATATAAGGTCTAAGAAAATTCTAAAGTTTTTAAACTCACTGTAATTTTTCCGGTTTTGTATATTATATAATAATTTTTTTAAACTGTAGGTATAGACAGGTAAAGGGTTTGTGTGAGGGTATATACGCAGTCAGCTATGAACTGAAATTTTACAGGGATGAAAATGTCTGTGTATGCAAGTATATAACATTAGTACATAGATTTCCACATAGTACATAAGTGGAAAGCGGCGTGGTCCAGCCTATAATATATGTGTATGTGTGTGTGCAGTAGAGGCAGAGGGCCATAGAAAACATCGGCAGGCTAGAGCGAATTAATGGTAGCAGAGGTGGCCTATGCGGACGCTATAGTTGGCTATAAAGTGACAGAGATGAACAATTGGACATCGAACGTCGACACGCTTGATGTGTGCCCGAAATCGTGTTGTACACGAGCATGTAGGCATATAGAGGGTAGTTCGACTATAGTGTCCTCACTTTATTCCAGTATAACTATACTGATAATGATGGTGTTCGAAATGGTGTGAAAATAATTATTAGGAACTTGAGGTATCGATTTTAGCCCCGTTACGGATTAATGTGTAAAGATGCACTCACACACACGCATCAATGAAGAATCATTAATCAGTTATGAAAATTCACGTCACATAATGAGGCTCATAAATTAGTGGCGATTTTAAGCACACTTTATACATAGTTTTATGTTTTGTTTAATTTCGATGAGAGTCAATATTTTTTTGCAATTCGTGAAAAATAATCTACTGGCAGAATAGATTCGTGTTATGTTTAGGGTTAAGCAATTATTTACAAGACAATTTGTTTGCGTAAAGCTAAGTGTGTAACCTTAACCTGACCTAACGATATATATGTTAAGATACACGTTGTTTATCTTGGAGATGCGCATATTGAAAAATGGATTTATTCCCAAATTCTAAAAAAAACGATAACATAAAAATACACAGATCATTTTTCATTTTCAGTTGCACGTTGTTCAATTTTTACAAAGAATATAAGAGACTGTTCAAGGAAAAACGATGATCCTATTTGATTAAAATGAATCATAAAATTAATGTTAGTATAGTGGTAATGTAATTTAGATGTACATAATGCATAT
Source organism: Oryzaephilus surinamensis (assembly GCA_004796505.1). NCBI lineage: Eukaryota > Metazoa > Arthropoda > Insecta > Coleoptera > Silvanidae > Oryzaephilus > Oryzaephilus surinamensis. The sequence continues at coordinate 128,613 of SSSI01002491.1, forward strand.
ATGTACGTAGGCCTGCAACACTCGAAAGTGCACTTATGGTTGCATAGAGTAAAGTGCAAGTGTAATTGCAGTTGCATTTGCTGCTTGAAAATGTCTATTTTTTATGAATTGTATATGTATATGGCATGGCTTATTAAGGGCAAAATTTAAATGTACGTGTCCATTCACATTTAATACATGAAAAACAATGTTACTAAAGTAGAGGATATCAATTAAATTTGTTTATACTTTTTGGATTTGAAAGTTTTTGGAAGATATTTATTCAAAGCTCGAGCTTTAGAATTGGCGCATCCGCCCAAAACTAAAATACTTCCTCGTGTAGCATTTTCTGTCTATTTTATTGTATATTTTCATTATGCAATTTTTTGTAATTAATTAAATGTTGTTTTTGCTAATAGCTTGATTAGATTTTCATTATTTTGAACTTTCTGACTCCACTCATACTGTAAATTAATTAACAAATTGAAAAATTCACATATTTTTCTAAAAAAATTTAATAACTACGAGATAGTTCTGTCATGTTTATTTTTAATCAAATGTACGTTTGTTCAACATAATTTCCAAACAATTCTATGAATATTTTTGCAACAACACAACCTATACCAAAAAAAATATCGCTTTTTTTGTTTTTTCCATTAAATTCAGACATGTACATGTCCATTATTTTTTAAGTGAAAACTGTTATGTACAGTAGTATGTGATTGGGGTGGTGAAAATATAGCGTTATTTATTTACATTATTGTCCCACCCTCGCCACATAATGCCACACCACTGGCAAATACTTCACATCCACATACACATCACATATATACAATATATTTTTTATTAAAAATCCAATCATTCCTATAATACTGCATAATAGTATATAACATAATATATATATTTTCCCTCTTTCTCTCTTTGTGTATTTGTGTATATTTGTATATTATATACGCAATCAATATTATTCGTCAGTTGGAATCACGCAGGGTCCATTTGCGAACACACATGCATCCATGCAACTGCATTAGAACGAGATAAAATCAAAATCGGCCCTTTCATTTGGCAATCAACTGTCCGCCAACACAGTTTGGCTCTCTTTCTCGTCCAAACTATTCCGCCAACAATTGATCTCTTTTTTCAAACAAATCGAACGTCCGTTAAAATCATTCGAAAATATTATGTATCTCGCTTCTATATATGTTGAAATGGACGCGTTGTCTATTTTTTTTTTCGTATTTTTTGTTCAAATGGAATGGTGGATGACTGTTATTAAGGGGGTTGAAACTGCACCGCACACACATACACGCTCTGCTATATATTTATAATACGTGCATTTTGAAAATGCGTTTTGCTGGTGCATTTCTGATATTATTTTGTACTGTCACAATTGGAATTGAACATGTATTGCTCGTATATGTACATATGAAAAGACGCATTTTATGTATTGCAGGAGTACAGTTGATGCAAAAATTGTGTTTTCAGTTTTGCACATTTGTTTTTGTTAGTCAAAAAAGACCAGACATGTCGAATTTATTGTAAAATATTTTTAACATCATTAATGAATCATAATAGTGGAGACCGTTCTTTTTCGTATTATTTTCGTTTATTAGAATTAGTTTGTTTACATTCAGTTATATTTGCATATTAATCATTAAATTAATGTATGCACGTTCACAATATTTGCAATTAGATTAAAGACTTTTCTATTTCTAATAACATAATTGGGGTAATTTCATTATAAGAACATTCAATAAAGATCAAATAACAAAGTCCTGCGGTTGGAGCGCCAAAAAGTATAGCAAATTTAAATCAAACGTGAAAAAAGCCTGCTCGGGTAATTAAAAGGCGTATGATAATAATATTTATTAGAGAGTCTTATAAAAGGTTTATTTTTTCTAGACGTTCTTTGTTCATATATAATTAAAGTGATATTTTGCAGATTTCCCAATAAAAGGTTAACATATAAATTGCCAATAATGACCATATTATTAGACGTTGCTAATAAAGGGTGTCACTTTAAAAGGTCAAAGAAAACGATGATGGAGGTTTCTTTGGCCATTGTCATTTTTGCATTCTTCTATAAAAGCTTAATTGTAAATCAATAATAATTCATTCTTTGTTTTTAGAATCCTATTAGTATTAATGTTCAAAGTGAAAAGCTTTTATAATAATGGCAAAAAAATTATTATAATTAAATTTAGATACAATGTATAATTTCCGAATGAAAAAATACTGCACCAGTACATAATTTTGTATTTTATTATATTATTATATATATAAAATGTAAAATATTACAAATGCATTAAAATTCTGTAATATGTATGGAACAATTCGTAAATTTTATTTTCAATTTTGAATGAAATATTCCATCAATCCGGTTGCCATAGCAATAATAGAATTGCTGTATGTAAAAATTTTTTAATTTTAAATTACATTTCAGTTTGAAGCCAGTTAAAACAATAATTGATTTTACAATATAACGTTGTATTTTTCATTTAATATACCTGTATATAAACACGATCACTGTTTCACTGTTTACGGTATGCGGAGAAAATGTTATTAAACATTCGAATATGCTTTAAATAAACCCAAAACAAAATATTTGTTATATTATAATAATCTAAAATGTAGTAGTACCTAATATAGAGACAAAATTCTATATAAACAAAATAAGAAGAATAACTAACTATTTATGTATCAAAGTGCCATACATTATTGTAAGCGTTTTCATTTGTGTAGTTTGGATCGGTTTTGCAAGAAAAATTAGAAAAAATGTGCATTTTTAGTGGCTATATGAATTATGAAACGCAGTTGAATTAACATTATGAAAATAATGTTATTTACATTTGAATATAGACAATGTGTTCAGTAATCGATAACTAATCAAGAAAATGCAAATTGCAAAATATAAAATTAATTCATCAAAATGAAGGCCGATTTTAAAAACGTTCAGAGGGTGGAAAAATTAGATAGGGGAAAAAACCTTTTTAAAGAAATACCCTGCACTTATAAAACACTTTAAGGTTTTCAGTATCATTGTGGAGCGGAAAATTCTTTTTTTAAATTACCATCACATCTGTCTTTCCTCAATATTATATTTTATTGTTTCTTTTTTCAAGATTTTTTATTAAATTCGTACAACTGTAAATAGCTATTTTTTGTAAATGCTTTCTACGTGGATAGTTAATTTAAAATTCAGTTCAAGACTTAGGTATTTTGCGAAAAAAATTAATTCAATTGTAGGTGCTTGTCCGCTAGAATTGATGACAGACAGAATTTTCGACACGAAGGGCGTTCTTCCTTGACAGACAGTTTATCAGAATGAGCGAAAAAACAATTAGATCAATTCTTTTTCCATTAAATGGAAAGAATATTTTATTTTCTACCAACTTTAAACACCCATAGGTAAAAAGACTTTAATTAAAACATTTCAGGCTGCATAAAATAAATTTTTTTTCATAACAATTTATAGCGACTGCGCGCCAAAAAACTATATTCATTTATTGCTATTTTATAAATTTACTGATATATCTACATATATGTATGTCTGCTTTTTTTGAAAGTTCAGTATAAATTAGATACATAGATAAACTATATTTTAGAACACAAAATATATTTCAGTTAGACGTGTACAAAATTTAAATTCGCACTTGATCAGCTAAATATTGAATAATTTTTGTATGTGGACGTCAGTCGATTTTATATTTGGTCTGATGTTGCAGTGACCAGTTTAAATAAAATATTATATGTTCATATGAACAACGACCAGAAAATAAAACGTACATATATCATTCTGTTTCACCAATTTAACGTTGACAATGTCACTCTTTTTTAGCAGCACAAAAAATTACTCTGTGTATATTATGCATATAAATTTTATCCAATGCGATGTCGATGTATTCCAAAAAATTCACGAAAAAATTAAAATCTACTATTCTATTGCAGCACACACAATATTTTAATCGACAAAATTTTAATGGTTGAATAAATTTTCAATAAATTGTACAATTTTTCTCCATTTGCATATAAAATTATAGGTGGTTATTATAAAACAATAGGTATATTTCTACAAAGTAGGTATTTATTTTATAAATCCATTAACATTAGACAATTATTTAAACGTACAATTTTTTTTTCGTGAAAACATTTTGCAATATTTTGTTTAAATCAATATTCTATATTTCTATACATTTCAAATTTATGTTGAAATCCAAACATAAATAAAACATAGTTAATTAATAGTGACATGTAAAGTTAGGTACATAAAATATTTGAAAATCCTATGTGAATAGTTAATTAATTATATTTAGTATAAATGAGATAATTAATTAAATTGTGAATTGTGATCAAAAATATGCTATCTACAAAAAAAATAATATTCATTTTTATATACAATTTTCATTCCCACAGTGAAAAGTTTATCGAAACCACAAACTTTCCCACATAAAAACTTTTTATAATAATAGAAAAATAAAAATTCTTTGAATTCAAGTGTCTTGAATGTATTCTTACGAGAAACACAAAAAAATAATTAAAAGTTTTGTTACAACACTTCCTTAAACAAGCAACATGTACACTACAAAGTCTATTCTTGAAATTAGATGCAAGAAGAGCACCCGTTCGCCCTTCGTTTGAGAATATTTTTTGCGGCCATTTTATTTATATACCTGGATAGTTTTTCTGCATAGCTTTTATATGAGTAACTTAACACTGTATTTATTTAACAAGGGTCATTTTTAATTGAAATTAAAAAAAATTGACCCTTCCATTCATTTAGATAAAAGAAATAAATGTGTATGCATGTGTGTCCATTTTTCTAGTTTATTGTTTGTCGATTCCGTTGCATTGTTTAAATGGCCCTTTGTATAACAATATTTCGTGTAGGTACACACATTTGAAACCGTTTTGCCTGTACACATTTTGTCACGAACAATATTCATGAAAAATTTTGTTAAAAGCAAATTTCAAATTTAAATTTTTTTTCTATCATCATTCGTATATATTATATGCGGGGGGATTTATACAATTGAGAATTAATTGGAGTCATTTCTTAATTTCTCGTTCTTTAGCTGTAGCTTTCCTTATCTGGTCCGCTAAATTCTATTGAAACGTTTCAATTTAACTCTTTTTCTAACACTTGTTCGCCATTTCGACGTTTATAATTAAAAGGCAGAAAATTAATTTAATTTCATAATTGAATTTTTCAACACTGTACACTCTGAATTTTTAGATTTCGCTTCCCTTCCATAATATTTTTTATTTGTTATGCGATTTTCGACTTTAAATAACCAAAAATCATTTTTAACAAAATCAACGGTGAAGTCATTAGATTTGTCCAATTACATAATTTAATGGACATAAAACCATTGTAATGCTTGTAATAATAAATTGATTTTGTAATGTTGGACGCGGAGGAATAAACAGACATTCGGTATTTGTATATGTGAAACAATCCAGACTGTGGTCATCATTTATTGATGGATCATGTAAACATTATATGGCTTCACTTCAAGTTTCCTCGTTTAGAAGCTTTGGCCCATCACCGAAAACACTATATAATGGTGCTGGAAAGACAACTGCTTTTGAAAATCTTCAAATTTACACAATTCTGATTTATTACGTATACCTAGTTCCTTCTCAGCGCTCCAAAATCGGTGCATCAAAAGCAAAAAAAAAATGCGGATTATGTTCCAACAGAAGGGGAACAAAATTAAACAAAAGATTCAGGTAAAAAGTGTTCCAATGGCCATATTGGCGGGTACAAAGGGTCAACAAACAATGAGGTCAAATTTAGGGACAGTGGCCAAGCTGGGGCAGATGTTCTTAATTTTTTTTACTGTCATTTCCATCCGCAATGCTGCAATGCATCCCTTCTATTATATTTCTAACATTCATTTTCTGTTCCTCTGAATTTACAGTGTGTCGCGTGTCATGTTAATAATTTTTTTAGGGTAAATTTGCTTGTTAAATAGAACAAGAAAATATAATATTAAAAATGGAAAAAACTAGAAGAAAAAATTCTGATGATGAATAAAAGCAAAAGCGCGTCTATAATATAAAGTGGCCTGTTTTTCTTTGCCAATTAAGTTTGCCAGTTTGTTATTTTTAGATCATTTTTAATTACCCTCTGCTTTTAAAGAGAATCGCTGTTTTTAACTGTTTTTATAACGGCCGTCTCTCCATCGATCTGAATTTCCTACCCAATCCTTTTTCTCAATGTTTGATAATTGTTATTTTGTCGCCCGTTTCTCCTTTTTTCTTTTGCATTTCTTTAACTCTTTTGTGTTTTAATTAATCATTATTTGTGTAATCCTAATTACATTCGTATAATTCCATTGGGTTTGAGTGGGCATTTTATAACAAAAAAATATTGTTTATATATTTACATGCCATGAACTAAAAAAATTTGTTGAACTAATAATTAGATTTGTACGAATGCCAATTTAATATAATATTATGGATAATAGATATTAGGTCTGTTCGGACAAGCCGTTAGTGGACTATCCAATGGATAGGTCGTCAGCTCCGTATGCTCAGACATGTTTCAATATGCATTAGAAAGTCAGACCGAACGGTTTTTTTCCAATGCGTATGAGTCGTATCGTTTGTAAACGGTAAACAGCTTTGTCCGAACGAACCTATTATTTGCAGTTGAACATTAATTATAATAGATGTATAATCAATTTTACTAGAAAATGCTTCATAATGAATTTCTGATTATATATGTACGTGGATGTTATTAGTTCTATTGCATAATTCTCCAATTTAAAACAAACCAAATGAAAATTTAAAAATCTTCTATATCGAAGAATTACATTTTCTTCTCATCCCCAAGTAAATCTAATGGCGTATATAATGTGTGAAATTCGATACTGTACTTGCCAACCCCTGATGGTCGGACGCCTTTCAAAAATACCTTGAATGG
>SSSI01002494.1:0-12194 GCA_004796505.1 Oryzaephilus surinamensis
GGAGAGAATTAAAACGATTACTTAGATATTTGAAGGGAACAGCAAATTATGAAATAAAATTTAATATTGAAGATGATGAGAAAATACTATATGGTTTTTCGGATGCAGATTTTGGGGAAGATTGTACAACTCGAAAATCAAATAGTGGTTATTTATTTAAGTATAATAATGCTTTAATTAATTGGAGGTGCAAGAAGCAAGAATGCGTGGCATTGTCAACCAAGGAAGCTGAATTTATAGCATTATGCGAAACAAGTAAAGAGGCAATATTTTTAAAAGGTTTAATAAGTGATTTTGGAAAAGAAATAAAAGAAATAATAATTTATGAGGATAATCAATCTTGTTTAAAATCATTGAATGAAGAAAAGGTAACAGATGCTACAAAGCATGTGGATATCAAATATAACTTCGTTAAAAATTTACATAAAAATGAAGAAGTGAAGTATATTTATTGTGCCTCTGAAGATATGTTGGCGGACTTTTTGACAAAGCCACTAAATGGTGTAAGAATGAAGAAATTAATAGGAGAATCAGGAGTTGTGGAAGAAAAATGAAAATATTAAATTGAGAAGAGGTGTTGGAGTTAGTGACATTTTTATTTGTTTTGTTTTTGGTGAAATGACTTATGTCAGTTACAATTTAGTATATTTTATTTTTCTATTTTTGTAATACTGTAATAAAATAATGTATGCAATTAACAATACATATAGCACGTGTATGAGTTTGAATGTGATTTAATTATTAAGTTTATAATAAATAATTGTGCAATAAATAAAATATTCATTTGGCAACTATAAAAGTTTATCAATAATTATATTTGACATTTATATGAAAACAAACATATATTTTAAGAACTGACCACTAAATTACCGGAAATTTTCACCAGTTTCGATAAAAGTTAAAACAGTCAAAATTTCATCATCAACAAAAATGGCAATGGTTAAATGGCAATTATTAAAATAATTCAAAAAATGTGGCCAAAATGCATTTAAAATATATTGCAGCCCTAATTATGGCCATTTGTATATTTAGTGATATATACATTTCATACGACAATGACATTTTAATAATCGCAATAAATTATTGAAAACACGTAATAGGTAATTATACTTATACATGTAATTATCGTCCATTTCATACACATTGGACAAATAAAAAATAAAAATACGCAACAACAACAAGCGTTAATTTAATGCTTAAGCCAGTATTGACTTAAATGGTTATAAAAAAAAACGTATATATACCAGAAAAAAGTATAATATATCCACCATTTAATTGGATTCTATTTTTCCCAACCATAAGTAAAACCATTTATGGACGTAGATATTTTGTGTTTTTATTTTTAAAGTAATTTGCCGTATGTTTATTTACGCAAAGAGTCAATTAAAAAATACCATCTTTCGCAAATAATATTCAACCAATTTGTATATGCGTGAATATTTGGCCGGGGGCCTGTCGAAAATATGGAAAGTGATGTTGCTTAGGTGACAAATATGCATAGTGTATGACATGTCTTTATGCAGAAAGATGGTTGAACAGAATGTCGGATATCGGGTAGTCATTTATCATCCTTTTTCGGGTCCAAGAACGGCTTTGTATTCACGCCAAGGACGAACACAAGAAGGAAGAAGCAAACAGATCGTATATGCCGGGGTGGCAAGTTCGTTAACCCTGCCACACTGCCACCCCAACACACATATCCGTAACACAGTTTCACTAAAATATGCGTATAGTTGGCACAAAAGTGCTTATACCTAAAAATCGACGAATTAATGCCGAATCGATGACGTATACAGTTTCACACCCCCAACAACCCCCTTGTAATAATTACAGTTTTATTATATAATATTTATTTTTGTTTAGGGAATTATTATATAAAAAAAATTGGTTTTCTTTAAAATAATTGCATTGTTGGCATTTTTTGAACATTTTATTGCAATGTGGTGTGTGCATGTATAAAGAAAAATCTGAAAACCCAATAAAAGGGCATAAAAACGTACCACCCTAATACAATATAACGGTAAAAGGGACTCCATATATATGCGTAATTCAGACGTTATAAGTGATTTAGTAGCAAATTGTGCGTACAATGTAAAGATATATATATTTGACGATCGTTTTTGCAACCATTTTCTTCTTTAACTCAAATATAAGAAGCGATGTATAGAGATTCTTCGATTTTATAATCATCAAATGTACGAATAAGTTTTAATTTCAGCATAAAAAAGACAAGATAAGCGGTTGTTGTGATGAAATCTAGTTTATCGTATTGCGTTGATAAGAAGTTCCACCCTCAAACTGTCAATAATAATTTATAGACGAAAATGTTAATTCATTCTTGTCAGAAAAATGTGAAACTGTATATCCCTCTAGGGACAAAACTATTCCATCTCTTTGTATATAGAAAATATCTGTGCGCTTTTTTATTATTTTACTTGAATCAGTTTGAAACAATATATCTTAAGTTAGAGTTAAAAAAAATGTAGCGTCTTTTTCTTTTTCACCGATGATGAGAAAAGAAGAGATTAGCGTTTTGTATCAAGTGAAAAAGGGAAATGTTAAACACGATAAGAATAAAATACATGCGAACCAGGGGGTGAAAGCAAAATTAATTGCCTAATTTCTTAGCATTATTAAAGAGTGTATTTTTAGAATTTATATTCGATTATTTTTTTTTAACAATTAACAACTGGATTTAAGAATTGGATTTAAGATAGTGAATTGTACTGACAGTAAAATATGTTAAAAAAATCAATTTGAATCAAATGAAACCTAATTTTCAAAACATTACATTCGACAAATTCATTTGCGATTAAGTTAATTTAATTCCGTCCCTTTTTGCCAACAGTATTAGCCACCAACAACCGCCACCACCGACACGCCTACATTAATTTATGCTGCAAAGTAAATCCTTTTCCACACAAAAAAAAACACGTATGCGATTTTTTGTAGTACAGATGTGCATATTGGAATTATGATGTATGAAATCTTAATTAAGCGCAAATACATATATGGTTATAATTGCTTAGAACCGTTTTGTATTATTAGTTGTGGTCCACAAACTGTTGGGTCTCCAATGATGGTATTATAGTATGCTCTTGTTGGTAATTTGAAAGCTAGGCGAACAACATTATATTTGATTGATATCCAAGGTAACTACTACTGAAACTAATCTAGACAAGGAGATATCAGTTAGAGAGACTTACACAAACTTTAATCTATATTATAAATTAGATGGAAGTGCAACACGTTAAAATTAAACGTGAATACACGTTGACTTAAACAACAACTCATTAACATATCACTGTAACAGCAAATTATCTAACATTCGTAAACTATATGGGTAGTAAAGTGGTAAAAATTTCATTAGATGAAAGTTCTGTTCAAAACAAAAAACTGAATTTCTACAACTTGATGTAAATTTTGAAATAAAGCGTGGGCTGTTTTATAATTACATTTACTGTCACATTTTAAAAGTTCCTCTCACTCATCCGAAGCTTATTCCATTCGATTTCCCAAAATAGAATGAATATGCTAGGTTTATACAAGGTGTTCCAGAATAACGTTCTAATATTTTAGCAAGTAATTCCTGGGTGGATTTTAAGAAAAAAGTTCATATAAACTGTAGTTTAAAATCGCTTGGTTTTCGAGATGTTTCTGAAAAAATAAGGTTTTCCTTGAATATTTCAGGAAACATTAGAGAGATGTTAAAAAGGAAATTTTGCACAAAAATATTACTTCTTAGGCCATACATACTAGCAACGTACTCAATTTGAACGAAAAGAGTCGATCCAACTATATTTTTTATTATGCGGGTGCAAACAAACCTTCGAAACTTTTGATTTTAACGGATTTATGAACTGTCTTAAAGACTTTGATAGGAAATTTAATAAGGAATATTTTGTGTCTTTTAAAATTTTTTCTTTAGATGATTCGTTTTCGAGAAAAATGCGAAAAACTGAACACGTGTCACCAGCAAATCGAATATTTCTAAATTGTTAGAATAACCCTTTAAAATATTAGAACGTAATTCTGGAACACCCTATATAAAGTGTATAATTGGATACGGTTTTCATCATCAGAAAACAGCATATCCTGTATTAAAAGAGGTGGTACACGAATTTTTTCCAAGTTTGGCAAACCCAAAAGCTGTAATTCCTTATACAGTTTCACTTCCACTTCCTTATCAATGTAGACATCTAGTTTTCCTATTAATCCTGACCTTTACCCTTGAATCACATCCCCAAAAACACAGATTACGAGTGGCTTATCTCAAGTGGGAACCACTTCATCTGTGTCCTGCACCCCAATTTGTACAATAAAGCAACTTTCACATTATATATGGTCCCCTAAAATTGATAAAATATTTTTGGATATGATGATGGTGGAAATAAAATAATCATTTCTTTTTCAACACATACACGCACAGAGAATTTTTGGTTAAATATCGTAAAAAGCTGCCAGCTATAGTGAAACAATTCCACCCTTTATCGGAGATTTATGCCCTTTACCAAAAGAATTTCAACTATATCTCGTATCATAGTTGTAGTTGCTAGCTTTTTTGTTGACAATATTATATTCTCTTGGCTATATAAGAGTTCTTATATGTAGGATGAAAGGGAAATTTTTTGAGATGCCACGAAAAATCGTTTTTCATGAACAAATTCATAAATCACGTACACATTTTCACTAGATGCGACCGACTTTGATAAATAAAATATAACTCTTAAAATGTTTCATTTTATTTATTTTTGTTCTAAACATATACATCGAGTCATCAAGAGCTAAATTTATTAAGAAAATTTCTTGTATTTCTTTTTACTTTTGTATGCTGGTTTGGAAAAGGGAAATTATGGCAATTATTGTCTTGATTCAACTGTAAACATCGTTGTTTGTTCATTCCAATTTCCAATATTATTTCTGCTGGGGGAAGTGAAGACAATCGTAAATATTTTGGCTGTTTATTATTAGGATGAACATTTTTTCGGGATATTAACTTGTTCTGGTGGGGACGTTTTTCAATGGATAATAAAGCAATAAAGGGCTAAGCGTGTAATCGATTTGCAAACATTTCGTTCAGTCTCTTTTTGATGGATCAACATTTAGGAAACTTTTCCCTATACATATATAAACTTGTTACATTAATTACATTTATGATGGATAAATTCATAAATTGCAGGAATGTAAAATAAAATCATAATTAAGATGTAATGATGTTTGTGTACGTATATGTATATAAAAGGTAGTGATTAAGTTTTGCAGAAAATAAACTATATAGACTAATTAAATTTCAAGTTTTCTTTTCATCATCGATTCGATTTTCAACGAAATTCTCAATTGAATTGACATTTTACAAATAAATATACACATGAAATTTTACGATTCCATTAAATGTTAACGATTTGAACATCAAAATAATTGAAAGCACTTAATGCACAACAAGTTTATTTTGTTATAAAATGATTAAATTTTCAAACTATATTATTATATACTTTTAAGTTTAAAACGTATTTTACAAGGTGTTTTATAGCTTCTGTATATAATTATACCATACATTATACAATATTAATTGCCAATAACTGTTTCATTTTATATTCAATTAAATTTAATAATAAGTGTGTATGTAGTTTAGTTATTACTTATTATGTAAATTAACAACAAAAAAAAAAGTATAAATAAATAGAAATACATGTACAAATACAAGGAGTTTATATAACTTAAGGCAGTATTACATTTCTTGTCTATAAATTTCATATTAATAATTCGTAGGTGGTCTAAAATGTTTTTATGACACAATTTTTCTTGCGAAAAAACCGTATAATAAGATAAATTTAAATAAATTCCACTTCATTTATCCCCATTTCTATTTAAATTTATTATCAAGGCAATATTTCAACCCCTATTGGAAAACAATTAATTCATATCGTTTAAGACAAACATAAATTTCATCCACCATACTTTTCATATAAAATGATAATGCTGGAAAAGAATTTCAATTGACTGTTTTCACTTTGATTTCCAAAGTGCGCCATTCACAAAGTGGCTTGTTGTCACTTTAAAATGGATCCAAATACACTCGTGATTACATTTCCACATGCATGTAATATTCAAGGAAAACAGGAATATTCAGACAGTTTTATATAACATGTAATCAGAATATTATGTAGTTGAACAACAATAGAATTGCAGATATTCAACCTACATGCAAATGTAAAGATATTTTCTTGATTTTGATGTCTTTGTCGTCGTTTTTGTCATACATTTAAAGTTCACAATATAATAATGCGATTCGATGAAAAATATCGACTTTTGTTGCAAAATGATTATGTTACCACTTATTTTCAAACATTAATGCATAGAAAAATGTCAATTGCACTTTTCGAAAACTTTTCAAAATGTTACTTTTCAGTTTCGATAAAACGTTTCCTCGATTTTATTTCTAGCAGGAGACGAAAAGAAAATATGGGAAAACTTGTCACGGGCGTATTTAAGGAAGAATTATAACACAAAACTAATTTTACAATTATTAGAAGACACCAGAATTAGATCAATCTAAAATTAATTTATAAACATATGCATTTGTATATTAATCATTATATTAAAATAAACACATTAAGATTTTTTCCAATTTTTTTTTAACAGCACATTTTATATAATTTTGCGTTCGTTCACCTATATTATAAGTTAATTTATAAAGTTTTATCTCATTTCGCGATTTTAAAAGGGAATTATCCTTGTACTTAATAATTTCAATTCCATTTTCTATAATATTTTATAACTTAAGAGAGAGAGAGATGTTGATTAAATGATGAAAATAGAAACTTCATCTCTGAAACTATAATTTTATTACATTCAACTTTATTTTCAGTGCTGGCCAGTCTTTATATCTAAAATAAAGTGAATTGACTTAAATATAAATAAAAACAAATTAAACCTGTCAATTGGCCGCTCTATATTCCCTCTAGGTTTGTTAAATCTGTATGCGAACAAGTAACGTTAACCCAATTACACTGAGATTAAACTTTAAAACTGAACTACACTATATATATAGTTTGCATTTAGGACTTTATCAAATTTTTATTTTAATACAACCCAGTGTGCATTATAATAGCTGGTTTGTATGACTATTTTATTTTCAGCTAATTAAATAATTATTATAATAATCAAAAAAGAAATGTAATTAAAAAAGAAATGAGAAAAGTCTTATCATCTTGCTGTTTTAATTAAAATAACTTTCAAATGAATGAAGAGTGAAAAAAATTGGTTACATTTATAATATGTTGAATGAAAACACCTTTCACACTTCTAAATTTGGTAGCAAATATTGTACAACAGGAAATTATTAGTTAATTAATAACAAATGATTAAAAAGTTTCTCAACTCGTCATTTTTTTCGTCTATCTTCAATTTGTAAATATGTCTTCAACATATGGCTTATGTTCTATTGGTGACGTAAATTAGAAAAATATGACCCATTTCTGTATGCAAATTATTAAATTGTTGTAAATTACAGTTGATATACGCGTATATTTTGGTGGTAAAGCGGGGTGAAAGGGAAAATTTATAGATTTGCATATCCACCACCTTAATCCACAAATAAACTGTATTACTTACGCATTCCTAAGACATCGATCGTGCGATCTGTGAATTAAATCGTCGCCGTGTTTCTGACATGCATACGAAAATTGGCCAAAATGGAAGTTTCGGGTGCTGTACTGACTTTTTCGCCCATTTCTTTACATTGTTAAAACAGAAACAGTTAAATTCGTACCATGAAAATTGTCCCATAAAAATGTGTCCCCAATTCGCAAAAGTTTATTTAATAACAACAAAAGTGTTGTTTTAACTTTTATAAACTCGTTTGAAAATTGTTTATAAAAATTCGTTTATAATTAATTCACACAGCAGTTATTAAGCAAACAGTTTACATGAGAAACTCTTCGCTTAAAAATCTTCACATTTTTTTTTTCTATCTAATAACATTAAATCAATAAGAATATTTTTCATCTATTTGAACATGTTCCAAGTCATCAAAGGAAACAGGAAATTAAATTTTCATACATTTAACTATTAAGTATTATAACAGCCAAGTATACGTATTAAACTTTTTCACACTTTCTATTCCAAAATATATTAGATGTTGTATATTTATGCGTAGGTAGGTGGTTATAAACTGTCTTAAAGTATTTTGTTAACACCAGAAATTAATTTATGTATATGTCTGCGAATATTAACACGTTTTTCTATAAATAGAGCCAAAATAGTGCCATTCATATGTTTACAATGTTGCAAATACTTGTAATACATTAAAATACTGTATCCAAGAATATAATAATTTATATTAATTTTATAGTAAATTGTAAATTTTCCACTAATTTAAACATTAGGCACTTGTATAATACGATAAATTATTGAATTAATGTTAAATTTGAACTATACTAAAAGTTACTAGCACTCAAACATTGGAGTTAGCATTTAATGCTCTCCTATATAAACTTGAAACTTATAAAATCATAATTACTGAATCACTTTTAGTTATTTATTATAACCCCTTATCAATTTAATAGTCAAAAAACGCCAAAAAAGATTATTTATCTCATTTCTGCATTTTATGACCATCCCCGAAATTTTTAAAAACAAAGATAAGTGTTTTTTTCTCTTCTCGTTAAAATGCAATGAATAAAACTTGTATTTCACAATTCACTTTTATTGCACAATAAAATCTTCATTTATACAGGCAGACATCATGATATAGTCGACAATCACGGTAAAAGTGGCCCTTTTCAAATCGCTACTGTTTAATTATTTTTGTTTTGTATATAGGGTGTTCCAGAATAACGTTCTATAAGAGGGTTATTCCTGGATACATTTAAAAAAAAGTTTATAGTATAAACAATGGTCCGAAATCGCTTGGGTTTCGAGATACAGGGTGTTTCACGACCTCCAATATAAAATTAATGCCTGGGGGAGGTTAATTTTATTAAAATTTTGTCGAAATAATTATTTATTCAATCTAAGCTTTCATATCAAGTAGGTATAGTTCATTAATGTAAATAAATTTCTGAGATATTTTTTAAAAATTTAGAAAAATTCTATGAAACTAGAAAACTAATTTGAAGTTCGATTTGCTGACATGTGTTCAGTTTTTCGCATTTGTCTCGAAAATGACTCTTGTCAACAAAAAATTTCAAAAGACACAAAAGCTTCCTCATTAAATTTCCTTATATACTTTTAAAATAATAATACCATAAATACACCAAAATAAAAAGTTTTGGGGGTTTGTTTCTACTCTATTATAAAAAATATAGTTGGGGTGGTCAATTTTGTTCAAATTTAGTATACCTACACGTATATATAGGATAGTATGGCCTAAAAAGTAATATTTTTCTGCAAAATTTCATTTCAAATATCTCTACTATTTTCTGAAATATTCAAGGAAAACCTTAATTATTTCAGAAATGGCCCTGTATCTCGAAAACCAAGCTATTTCAGACCGATGTTTACATGAACTTTTTTTCTTAAAATGAACCCTGAAATAACGACCTGAAATATTAGGTTCTTACGATATTCTGGAACACCCTGTACATAATAGCGATAAACACGATAAAAAAGGGCATAGTTGGATAAACAAGAATCAAATATAATTAATTGCTATGGTGGCGAACAAAGTCATGGGGGGTGGATGTCGTTTAGATATTTACAAGGTAAGTGTTTATAGAAATCGTAAACGAGCCCCCCACATATATAATTTCCATCGTGAAACCAAAACCAAACCAATAGTTTGTATGATTTCGCTGTTGGGGGTGGCTCGGAATGTTGGTGTTTATCTAACTTAAACAAAACTGTCATCTTTATCTTGCAGCCATGATACGCACACACACTAAGAACATCATCAGGAAACCAACCCTCATACTCATTCAATTCTATTAAATACCAACGAATTAATTGTCCTCACATAAACATGCCGAAATTCAACTCTCTTTTACGCCCATTTAAACCGTGATCGATAATCTAATATGGCATTTTAGTAGTTTTGGTATAATGGGCAATATATGAGCCACTTTTCAACCAACCCCCTTATTTAACAATGTAAATGTTTCAGGTTGATACAAAATGTGTCACACGAACATTTCTTTGTATATAATAATAGTGATCTTGTGTAAAGCTTTTGAATTTTCGTACAAGAAAAATTACCGGTTGGAAAGATTAAGGGAAATTCTTATTTTAGAGACATCTAAATAGGTTCAATGTTCTAAAAATTGTTTTGTATATTAGGTGCAAGAAATTCAACTTTTGTTATATCTTAACTTCAATTTTAAACGAAATTATTTCGTTTCTGCAAACTCTATTTGATATTTTTCAGTTTTTACTGAATTCGCAAAGAGCTGGTTAAATTTTAACAATCGTTTTTTCCTCTAATATTTATATTCTGATCGTAAATCCATAAATCAAATTAGCAATTTATAAAATACTACAGTTTTACATTAACAATACATGTGATTACACGGCCATTATTTATTTAAGTGAGTGGAAAATGCAATGTTATTGGAAAATGCGACATGAAAAATCGAACACATACAAGCCAAAAACAGCAGTTTACGTATACAAACGTTAATCAAATTTTATTATCAAAATTCTACGATTTGGGAATTATTTGCCGATATATGATTATTGGTTGTCATCTTTAATTTTATTAGTTTGATTTTCCCAACTTTGTCTAAAACTCAAAAGAAACTTTATTGGATAAGTTTCAATTGAATTGAATCACACGGTGGTACGTTATTTTTTTTTTGATTATAATAATTTATAATAAATATTTTGTACCATAACTTTCTTACATACATATTACTTAATAAAAAAATTGTTGTATATTATTACATATGCTATTATAACAGAAATAAATTAATATACATGGTAAAACATATATTTAAATTAATGTACTTTAATAAATAATGTTATTAAAATATTTAAAAGCTATTTAAATGTACTGCAAAGATAAATTACGGAAATCGTTTGCATATTTTCAATAAATTTACTTGTTTTAAATAGATATGCAATTAATTTTACAATGATTTTTAGATGTTTAAAAAGATATTCGATAAAAAGTACATCATCAGCAAAAAAATGACGATAAAAGTATTGGAAAAACAACTGTGGAAAATTATTACAGTTTCCTTTAAAACCATATCATATCAAGTTAAATATAATAATATCGGCGAAGAAAAAAAATCGTAAAAAGACAAATTGCATTTATGAATCGATCGTAAAAATGCTATAATATATATTGGAAAATTTTTACCATTTAAGTATAAAAAGAAAAATGATTGAATTCATATTAGGAAAGTTTTAAATATAAAATTTTTATATTTTCTCAATTTATAACAAGCTGAAAATGACAATAAAAAAATGACAAAATTTTACAATTATTAGATGAAAATTTTATTGACGGAAATAAGAAAAATAGCTGGGAAATTATTAGAAAAAAAAGTATACAATATTTTGTGACTGAAAAACTATAAGAATTTATCATAAAAAGCACATAAATGTGCCTCGACAAATTTCTAACATAACAAATATAACGAAAAGCTTTTTATTTTCCAACAAAATAGAAAATATATAAATTATGTCTTGTGTTATGGTAGGAAATTAAAGGAGAATCGAATAAATCGCTCTATAGAGAGGAATAAACAAATTTTGAAAATTGCAAAAATCATAGCAACCAAAAATTTTAAAAAAAATCGCCATTGTATTGTGATGTTATAGTTACTATGGCAACTAATGAACAAATTTCTAATGGACATTTTTTATACAAATGTTCAATATACATAATATTAAATTAATGAATGAATAGCAATAGGAATCCAATTTATTTTAAAACTCTAACATTTTTTTCCCGTGTTCAAATATTGACAATGTAAATAATTCACTAAAGTTATCATACATTTATAGCGACAATAAATTTAATTTCAACTGTATACTGGTGTTTTTTTTTGTCAACACTGATTTTCTAAAGAAAACATCACAATTTACCCCACAGCCTAATTAACTATGCACGTATTTTAATTGGTAAAAAATTAAATATTTTTCAAAGTTCCAAGATAAAAGTGGACTAATTAGAGAAGTGTTATCCAACACTCTGCTAATTTGATAGATAATTTTCAATTAAGTATACGTTATTTATGTTGTGTAAATAA